>CM076577.1:1398508949-1398689573 GCA_034641835.2 Pinus albicaulis
CTGCTCCTACGCTACACCCTGCAGCTCATATCTCACGCTCCCTTACGCCAGCTCTACATCGAATCCCAGGTCTTTCAACCCTTATCTGAATTTTCTCTTATTTTGCAGCTACCCGTCCCTTCCACGGCTGCATCTACCTACGCCACCCGCAGCCCCTATTCTTCCCTACACTTATCCCACGCTCTGCAATTCCATGACCCTTCGCACCTCCTTATCTCTCCATCTGCTCCCCCTTTCACCGTAACCTCCCTCCCCACGGCCTTTCGGCCCCCCCTTTTTCTGCACCCTGCATTACAAAAAAAAAAACAAAAAAAAATTAAAAATTTTACAACTCGGCATAACAGCCGGCCCTCACAACCCACGTCCCTACCACTCTACCTGCGCTCCCTCAAAACGCTCACACATCTCCCTCCCCTCCTCCATAGCCCATCCCCTCTCTACATCGATTACTCAACACTCTCATTTATCACTCCATTTTTAAATTCGTTTTTATATTTTTAATGTTTTTTAATATACCCCCCTCCCACATATAATACCCCTCCCTTGCGTATATCATTTCCATCTTTATTTTTTTATTAAAAGCTCCCTTTCCTTTTTTAAATTACTTTCCCCTTTTTCCCTTTTAATTTTTTATTATTAAAAATTCCCATTCCATTTTAATATTTCCCCTTTTAATTTTTTAATACCCCCCTCCCATTCCAATAAATTTCCTTCCCTTTTAAAATTCCCTCCCTTTTAATTAATCCCCTTCCCCTCCATTTTTAATTATTCCCATTAATCTATTTTTTTAATTAATTTTTAATTAATTAAAAAAAAAAAACAGCAGAGAGAGAGGGGAAGAAGAAAATAAGAACAGCGGAAATGAAATGAAGAAAATGGCATATGAGGAGCAAATAGACTAAATACATAGTGAAAAGAGAAGATTTGACATTGTGTGATTTGTGGCATAAGGGTGATTTTTTGAAGAAATTTATATTTAAAGACAAGTTTGCCATCATTGAAAACAGCTCTTTGAAGGAAAATTCAGCTGCCTTAAAGGCTTCTTGCACAAGTGTTTTCAGCTACACGTTTACAAATATTTTGCAGAGATATGTATTGAGCTGACATTGTATTTTGAGTGGAATTTGTAGCTCATTCATAGTTGGAATCAGTGAGTTTGAGTTGTTGATGTAAGTCATTGTTGATTGCCCTCCATCATTTGAGGAGCACACTTTGTACTTTGAGATTTCCATAGTTGGAAATTCTTTTGAGTCATTTGTATTTGTTGAATCACATTGTAAACGGGTGCATTTTCGGTTGAAGCCGACACCCTTTCATTTTTGAGCATAAGTTGTTGAAAATGGCCAAAATCAATGAGGCATTAGAGTTGTTGAATAACCTCATTCATTCAAATGTTCATGATATGATAAAAATGAGCAAGGATGCTCTATGTAACATTCAGAGTTGTTTGCTAGATGCACAAGAAAAGATTGAGTTTTTGCAGTTGGAAACTCAACTTCAGCAAGACGAACTTCAGCAAAAGAGTCACCATTCTGAACCTGTTTTTGTTCAGAAGATTGAGAAAGACTCCCATCAGCAGCAAGTCAACAAAGTTTCAGTTGATTCACATTCAGTTCCTTGCACTAGAGCAGATTTTCATGCAGATGCAGCAGCTCAGCCTGCACTACCTAAGCCCATCATCAGACCTTGGGAAGAGCTTGTTCACAACAAGCACCGAACTGGTCTTGGATATGACAAGGATGTGTCCTTTCATATTCCAGACTACACCAAGCCCATCATATTTCAGAGTGCCAGATTCATGTATGACAGTTCACCTGCAGCTGTTCCAGATCCTGTTCCACAACAACAACAGATTGAGAAATGCCAACACTGTGATCGAGTTGGCCACATGAAATATCAATGTTTTGATCTTCACCCATGCAAGCATTGTGGTCGGCACACCCATTCTTCAGACAGATGCTTCAGACACAAGCCTCCTGCAAAAACCAAGATTCATCTTGGATGGATCGCTTCTTGGCAATGGGCATCAGCAGCCAAGAAGATGTTTACGACACATGTTAGAACTTGTTCACGCATATTGAGCAAACTTGCAGTTGAGTTTTCGCCAACATCTCACCTTGTACCTGACAGGGGGGAAAATGGTGGTCATGTACAAGCTTCGACGACAGATCAAGCGAGCCTGAGCCACAATCTCTCATTCCATGTTCAGAGTTGTAGCCAGCAGTTCAAGCGAGCCTGAGCCATAATTCGTCATTTCGGATTCAGAGATGTAGCCAGAGACACGGATGCCCATGAGCATGCCTTCGGTTGGTGGATAACCTTAAACCATCATCTTTGGTTGGTGGACAACCTAAAACCACCACAAGTAGTAGACCTCCCTTATTTAGGTCGAAGGTCTCCCTTTCATATGAGGAACACTTCCTCTAGTAGAAGCCTTCAGCTTAGCAGCCTTCAGCTTCTTGCCAGCCTTGGTTGAGTTCCAGGAAATGCTTCAAACATTCCAGAGTTGTTGGTAATCCTAAAACCATCACAGGTAGTAGACCTCCCTTCTTTTAGGTTGAAGGTCTCCCTTTTTTATGAGGGACAATTCCTCTAGCAGAAGCCTTCAGCTTCTTGCCAGTTTTGGAAGAGTTCCGGGAACTACAACAAGTTTTGTGTTCCAGTGTTTGTGGTCATCCTAAAACCACCTCTTTTTCCAACATTTCAGAGAGTTGATTCAGCCCAAGTGCTGCCATGTATACTTTGCAGATTTGTATTACAACTCTCTTCTTGGACTCACACATACCCCTTCGGATTAAGGGGGGATGTTGAAACACCTAATCCTACATGGGTAGGTGTGGAATGCGAAAAGTCACAATGGAGTCCAAGTGACCTTGGAATGTGAAACCAAGAGTCACACCATTGTACTATAAATGTACATCTTTGTATAATGGAAAATAAGAAAGCCTCACGCTTATCTTTCATTGTGTGTTTGAGTCTCTTATGTGTGTGCTCATCTTCCTCATACACCATGTGTGTGCTTCAACATGGTGTTTAACATAACTGAATGGATAAAAGCATAAGTACTCCAATTCCTCTCGCAAAATGAAGAACTAGCTACGTGGAATATTAGGGGAAGTTCATTAAATTAATTAAAATTTTAAAAATAAAAACTAAAAAGAACCCCAAAGAACCCTATTTTGGGGTTCCAGCTACCCATCATCCAGGTTTGTCATACCCGTCAAGACAAAATAGCCCAATTTTTTTTAATGAAGAACCCAGTTCTTCATAGAAGAACCCGGTTCTTATGGGTTCTTCTCAGAAGCAACCATATCCGAATCCAGTACTTGGGGACAAGAACCCGGGACAGGTTCAAGAACCCACCCCCAAGATCGCAAACCCGTGCAACATAGGTTAATAATTTACCTCTACTCATAAGCTTGGTTGAAAGACATTTAGGGCCACCCTTTCTCAATTTAGCTTGAGGGAATTAGTAGTTAACACGGTGACCATGCAGTCGTCAAAGCCACAGTCTCTGCAACATCGGAGGCATTAGGTGGTTGGAACATAGGGGGAGGTATCGTTAATCAAGCCTCTGATTGCTTCTCGTTAGCTTCCATCCCACAACCTACTCTAAATACTGGTTCCAAAACAGTTAAGAGGAAGGTTACACTTAGAATAGGCATTTAACTTAAAATCAGCCAAGATTCTGCATTTCACTTAGCTTGTAGGATTTGCACTTCATATAGGATAGTCATTCATCAAAGCATCGATTGTTCATCTAGTTACTTAGTCTTCAATTAATAATAAGCATCGTGTTGACTCCATAAAGCACTGGTCTCATTCAATCGTGTCTCTCGAAGTTGTTGGTTGCCAACTTGTCTTTCATCTTCACATTTCCATAGGGACTACCCCCCATAGCCTGTTGTTGGGAGACAGCTAAAATGAAGAGGTAGGGGATTAGAGTGACAGCCCCTGACCTAAGCTGTTGTCGCAGTGTCTGTACAATCTGAGCGACAATAGGACAAATATCTTTGATTGATTGCAATAGGAGATCTGCAATGTTTTGGGAAGTTGCACTGATGGAGGAGGAGTCATGACATGTAATAAACATTGCACCACTAGAAGAAACACCAAGAACATTTATCAAATGTTGGTTTCCAACTTTTGTCCACCCATTTGATACAATGGATACCCCACAATCCACCCACTCACTTGTAAAACGTGTCAAATCTCTTTGAAACTTTGCTTTTTCTCTTTCTAATAACACCATTCTAGCTTTCTCATAGTTAGGGCTCTTTTATCCTTTTGGGGCTTCATTGATGGCCTTAACCATATCTTGCCAATAGGGAGAGCGAAGCACATTTAATGGTACACCACAAGCAGAAAGAAATCGGACTATCTTTCCATCCACATAATCCCTCCCAACAACATTCAGGAAATTCCCTATTGTTCTTCTACTTCCAGGGTAGCAAAAGTACTATGATGACATGAGCTACCAAATCTAGAGGTTGCACTTGATTCAAAATGAGTTTTTTGTTTCTTGTATTTTTGTTGTTCAGCCTCCTCTATTTGGATGTATTTTCTTCTTTGTTCAACTGGAACCTTTGGGCAAATTGCTATCCCTACGGCACCCTTTTTGTCATCACTGTCCAACACCCCACAAAGATGCCTCCTCACACGGTTATATGAACCACTATATGGTTTTCCTCCATGAAAATCATGACGACACAAAAACTTGTAGCTTCCACCACCTTTTCCCCCTTCAAGTTTGGTCACAAAATTCCACAAGGGTGTCAATGCAGCTTTCCCCTCTAGCATTTCAGTTTTCTCTTCAGCCCCTTCATCCTCATCGTACATTGGATCGCCCATATGGGGACCACTATCCTCCTGGGATGGGAACGGGGACGGGTACGTCATTTTTTCAAACAGGGTGTGTGAGTTCATCGAGGGTATATTATAAATCATATAGATAATATATAAATATTATATTTTGTAAATTATAATATATATGAATTTATATATTTTTCAACTTTAAACAAGCAATCTAAAATATTTATGATTTCAACTTTAAAGATTTAAACTTGCACATCATTGAACATTCAACATTCACATTGAAATTTCAAAATTTCTAGTTTGATATCAAGTGCAAATTGGAGCTTACATATTAATAAGAATCATGATATATGTTCATTATGATGCTACATTCAAAATTTGTCGTAAGCCATCTCCAAACATGAACTACGAAATTTTAAAATACTAAAATAAAAATAGCTAATAGTGAACAATCGCTTCCTCAAGCCATGTCATCAACATCACTTAGATCTTCAGTTAGCATGCTCTCCAAGTAGGAAACACTCTCATTTTGAGGCTCCTACTCATCCATAGCAACTAGAGGTGGCTCAATAAGGCCATCTAGTTGTATCTCGTCGTCCACACACATAGCATCATCTATGTATTGGTCCCATCTCTTGAAAGGACCCTCCTTGTACCCAAGGTCTTTTCGAGATATGAGACGAAGTGTGCTATGAATGTACACTAAGTTCTTTACCGTCTTTGAGCCCAACCCATTTCTCTTTACTGAATGGATAAAGGCATAAGTACTTCAATTCCTCTGACAAGATGAAGAGCTAGCTACCTGGAATATTAGGGGAAGCCCACTAAATTAATTCAAATTTTAAAAATAAAAACTAAAAAGAACCCCAAAGAACCTGATTTTGGGGTTCCAGCTACCCATCATCAGGGTTCGTCGTACTTGTCAAGACAAAAGAACCCAATTTTTTTTAATGGAGAACCCAGTTCTTCATAGAAGAACCTGGTTCTTATGGGTTCTTCTTAGAAGCACCCATATCCAAATCCGGTAATTGCCGACAAGAACCCGAGACGGGTTCGAGAACCCTTCGCAAACCCGTGCAACATAGGTTAATAATTTACCTCCAATCATAAGCTTGGTTGAAAGACATTTAGGGCCATCCTTTCTCAATTTAGCTTGAGGGAATTAGCACCTCTTTAGTGGTTAACAAGGTGACCATGTAGTCGTCAAAGCCATAGTCTCTGCAGCACCAGAGGCATCGGGTGGTTGGAACACAGGGGGAGGTATCGTTAATCAAGCCTCTGCTTACTTCTCACTAGCTTCCATCCCACAACCTACTCTAAATACTAGTTCCAAAACAGTTAAGAGGAAGGTTACACTCAGAATAGGCATTTGACTTAAGATCAGCCAAGATTCTGCATTTCACTTAGCTTGTAGGATTTGCACTTCATATAGGATAGTCATTCATCAAAGAAGCGATTATCTAGTTACTTAGTCTCCAATTAATAATAAGCATGATGTTGACTCCATAAGACATTGGTTTCACATTCAGATCTAATTTAATCTTTAAGTCTTGCTAAATTTAACCAAGTAGCTAAGCCATTCAATCGTGTCTCTCGGAGTCGTTGGTTGCCAACTTGTCCTTCATCTTCCCATTTCCATACGGACTACCACCCATAGCCTGTTGTTGGGAGACAGCTAGAACGAAGAGGTTGGGAATCAGAGTGACAGCCCTTGACCTAAATTGTTGTCGCAGTGCCTGTACAATTTGAGCGACAATAGGACCAATATCTTTGATTGATTGCAATAGGAGATCCGCAATGTTTTGGGAAGTTGCACCGATGGAGGAGGAGTCATGACATGTAATAAACACTACACCACTAACGGAAACATGAAGAACATTTATCAAATGTTGGTTTCTAACTTTTGTCCCCCCCATCTGATACAATGGATACCGCACGATCCACCCACTCACTTGTAAAACGTGTCAAATCTCTTTGAACCTTCGCTTTTTCTCTTTCTAAAAACATCATTCTAGCTTTCTCATAGTTGGGGCTCTTTTATCCTTTTGGGGCTTCATTGATGGCCTTAACCATATCATGACAACAGGGAGAGCGAAGCACATTTAATGGTACACCACAAGCATAAAGAAACCAGATTATCTTTCCATCCACATAATCCCTCCCAGCAACATTCAGGAAATTCCCTATTGTTCTTCTACTTCCAGAGGTTGCAAAAGTACAATGAGGAGATCAGCTACCAAATCTAAAGGTTGCACTTGATTCAGAATGTGTTTTTTGTTTCTTGTATTTATGTTGTTCATCTTCCTCTATTTGGATGTATTTTCTTCTTTGTTCAATTGAAACCTTTGGGCAAATTGCTATCCCCGCGGCACCCTTTTTGTCACCACTACCAACACCCCACAAATATGTCTCCTCACACAGTTATATGAACCACTATATGGTTTTCCTCCATGAAAACCATGAGGGCACAAAAATTTGTAGCTTCCACCACCTTTTCCCCTTCCAGTTTGGTCACAAAATTCCACAAGGGTGTCAATGCAGCTTTCCCCTCTAGCATTTCAGTGTTCTCTTCATCCCCTTCCTCTTCAAACCCTTCCTCCTCATCGTACATTGGGTCGCTCATATGGGGACCACTATCCTCTTGTTCTTCTTCCCTTCTATTCCTACTCCCCCTTGCCATTATGAAAACCAAAAGTGGAATGATACATAGAAGCCAAAAGAACACCATTTTGGAATATGAATATAGATAGACAACCTGCAATGAAATGAGCAAGAAGAAAGAATGGGAAAGAGTAGGAAAGGGAGGAGAAAAAATACAAACAAAAATGACAGAAAAATGAAGGAGTTTGGGGCTTGCACTTTCCTCTTTAGTTCTTGTAGATGGAAGCCCTTCGTTACTCCTCCAAGCTCCTCCTTCACTGCTCCTAGCTCCTCCTCCTTCACTCCTCCAAGTTCTCCTCAAACGTCTCATCTCCAAGCTCTCTTCTCTTCTCTTTCTCCAAGCTCTCTTCTCCTCTCCTCTCCAAGCTCTCCTAAATTACAAGGGTGAGGAAATGAGAGGGGGAAATGAGCTTTATCCCCATCTATCATTTCCCTAACTCAACCTAAACCCACCCACAACTCAAGTTAGACAAAAATAAAATAAAATAAATGAATTATTTGGGTTGGGCACGCGAAACCGCCCGTCAGGCATCGGATCCACTCGGGATCCATACAAATTCGTGCCTGATCCGCTGTCAGATCCGCGGTTCGGAAATCTGAAACCGCGGATCAGCCGGCATGGTTCCGAAATTCCAAGAACCATGGTTTTCGACCCGATCAGCAGTTCCGGATTTCCAAACTGCGGATCCAGTGGTGAATCCACATGGATCCGTACGGGACACGGATCCTGGTTTAGATCTGGGGGGTGGGGCATTTCGGGCAACACTGGTCCAAGTACCTTGTATGGATTATGAACATCTCCCTAATTAAGAGGGAGAATTGAAATATGTAACTAGGTTCGGTCTACATAATGACATATGTCATCATGATTTTATATATTTATTATAAAGAGACAAATAAATTTATTATTGCCATTCTTAAGGCATGGGTTTCATGCTTAAGGGAAAACTAATTTTAGGTCAAGCACCCATCGAGTGCTTCTAGGGCTTGTCTTTGAGTTAACAAGTCATAAGAGTCATTGTAATCTATGAAAGACCCCTTTGGCCATGTTACATATTGTAAAGAAAATTTTATTTTAGTCAATTAGAGTCAAAGGCCCTCCAAGACCTTGTCATGGTGCCTCAAGCAAGTCCGCCTCAAGGAAGCAATTCGTACCACGAGAAAGCCTGTAAATAAAAAGGAACTTGACCTCATTTGGAGACATCAAGCAAGTTCAATTTCCTCAAGGAAGAAGCCAGAAAAGGACGAAAAAGAAGAAGAAAAGCAAGATTGAAGTTTTTGGGTTTCTCTCTCTCTTTCTTGTGTTAGGGTTTCTAAAGTTGTTAGGCAAGTCGAAGTGTTGGACAGTTGTTGGGGTTGAAGTTGCAGAAGAAATTGTTGCGTCAAAGTTATAGAAGAAACTACTAGGTCAAAGTTGCAAAAGAAACTGTTGGGTCGAAGTTGCATAAGTAACTGTTGGGGTCGAAGTTGCTAAAGTTGTTAGAGTCAAAATTGCTCCAAAGAAAGTTCATCAAGGAGAAAGGTTGACTTGGACTTGGAGGGGTCTTTGGCAAGGGTCTTAGGTCTTGGAATTCATCATTTGAAGATTCTATAAGAAGAGAAAAATTCTTATGGTTTTTCCTCTCAAGAGGAGAGGTTTTGGCCTTGGCTAATCACCTACGTCTTGTGTCCTCTTGTCCAATTGTTCTTTATGATTTGGTAGTTGTTTGATGATGAGAACACTAAATATAATCAAGAGAAAGAAGAAGCTAATTAAGTAAAAATACATCACAAGCAGTTATCAAAGTAAGAAAAATCACCTAATCTAGCTGCCCTAGATTTCTCAACAGAATAGGCCTCAGGAACTCGGCTTTGGTTAAGCAAAAACACCATACAAAATATGAAACAATGAAGCCCAAACCTTTAGAAGCTCGGCCTCCTTCTTCAGATCTGTGTGACTATCCACGGCCTCAAAAAATCTCAAAGAGAATACACGAGATAATGCAAGAGAAAATGGTGATTTTGGAGGGCAACTGAGTGCCCTATATATACATGAAGGAGGGGCATGAAAGGGGGGGCGACTTGCCCTAAAACCCCTTAAAATTGGAGCTAACCTAAACATTAGGAAAAAAATAAAATTATAAATTCATTTTTTTCATAGGGCTGACCTTAACACATCTTTTGATATGAATTTCACAATGAAAATTCTCTTTTGGATGGTCGACTTGGTCAACACTTAGTAACAGCGATGACTGTTAAGCATAATTAATTTTTATGAATTTTATATGTCAAATTTGGACTAAGACACCATTCAGATCTGGGCACCATGATCACACTTTCGAGGCATCAAACTTGAGAAGGCATATCTCTTCAACCATGAGAAGTTACATAGTGTGCCACCTACCCCTAGAAACGGCATGTCGATTACTATCAAATGATGATGGTCTAGCATTGTTTCTCATGGTCATATGCCATAAAAAGGGTGGGGAAAGCGGTGTTGATTTTTGTCACATCGAAAAGTGATCTAAGTCTCAAATTTGGTGAGGAGTCTTAGACACCAGTATTCCAAAGAAGCCAAAAACTGTTTGTGGAAATTTCACTCGGTTCATGTTTTATTAAAATAATTAATTATTTTAATGGAGACCCTAAGTCTAAACTTAGGGAAATTAAATAATTAAGGAGTATTAATAAAACAAAGTGTGAATCTTCTAGAGAACGAAGATCAAAGTTTTAAGCTTAGCCATTGATTATACTTCTAATCTGGGTCGTTGATTCTTCAATGAGAAGTTTATAAAAGAAGACTTGAGAGTCATTTGGAAAGTAAGTCAGGCAAGCATTCAGTAACCCAAGGGAAGTTGATTATGAAGGAATAGAATTTGACTTCAGAGGGAGATTTGCAAGGGCGGAGGAAGCAGAGGGCATCAGCAGTGTTAGGACACGAGGGAAGGAGGAAGCAGGATGCAGAAAGGGAGCACTCAGGAGCAGCGCAGAGGCCTCACGCAGTAGTGATGCATGCTTACGCTGGCTATGCGCAAAGAGGTGCGCAAGAGGCACGCAGAGTGACGCGGGGAGGGCCAATGAACCCCTCAGGTGTCGGAAATTCTTCGGAGTACTAAAGAAGAGTTATCTCAGGTGTATCTCAAGAAAATTTCTCAGATATTTCTACCAGACTTTCCTCGTAAAGATTTCACTGCTGAAGATTAATATATAAATCCTCATCTGTTGCACCGGTTTTCCCACAATGGGTTTTTCTGGGGAGAATTGTCCAAAAATAACTGTATCTATGTGATTGATTCTTATGCTTGTATTTTTACTGTTATGTTCTCTGCATATACTTGGGTGATTACTGCAGTAGTGTTTATTTCAAAATTTACTGGAAGAATTATGTAAATAACTTATTGGAAGAATAAGTAGGAGAAATAAATCTATCACTGTAGTCGTATTTCAGGATTGAAATTTTCACACGGTATCAGAGCCAGAGATGAGTAACAGGAGTGAACAACCTGCAAAGGAACAAAGACCAGACGTGTTGAGATTTTGTGTGTTTGGGGTAGCATCAGTTGTGCTCTAGGTCCCAAATTTTGTGGAGGGATTAGAGTACACTTGATCTACAAGACCCAGAAATGGATTTGGAAAATTTCATCTGGTTTAGGAGATATTAAATTAATTAATTATTTTAATGTATTTCCTAAGTTAAAACTTAGGGAACTTAAATAATTAAAGTGAATTTAATTAAAAATGTGATGAAATTGTCTTAAGTCACACGGATCAAGCTTTCTTTTAATCTTAGCCATTGATTAAAGATTTAATCTTGGTCGTTGGTTTTCCAACGAGAAAAGTATAAAGGAAAGGCTTGGGGTCATTTGTAAAGACACACAAAGGCAGAGCACTGAAGCTAAGCTAAGATTCTAGGGTAGAGTTTGCTAAGAATACGCAGAAGTGTTTCAGTTGTAGAGAGGGGTTTCTAGGCCCTAATCTTGGCTGAGTTCTGTAAATCCCATTTAAGGGTATGGATCAATCATTATTTTGGCCCTAGATCAGCGAGTGAGCTGTAGATCTAGTATATTCTCTATCGGGTTTTCCAGATCTGGAACCCAGATTTGTGTATTCAAAAGAATTCTTAATAATAAAACCTTCCAGCAACCAAAGACTGGTTTTCCCGCATTGGGTTTTTCCGGGGACTATTTGTCCAGAAATAACTGTGTCACTTTGTCTTTGTGTGCATGACTTGTTCTAGATCTGGATTGGTAGAGATCTGTTATGTGTTTTGCTTCGATTTTAACTTGAATTTATTTAGTTAACAACTTTTCTAAGTAGGAGGAGCATAACCAGATTAACAGTAATAATTTAAGCATAAAGTGTAAAGATTCAGAAATTTCTACATGGTATCAGAGCAATTGCAGATCTAGGAGGGTCACCAGCAGAAGACACTGAAGGTTCTAGCTGCGGAAAGAAGCTGGAAAAGTAGCAGAAACGCAGATCTGAAGGGACAACGTTGTTTTAGAGGCAGACTCGCGCAAAGGGAAGGGTGACGCTGACTAATGCTGTCTCCTTGGAAGCCCATGCAATTACTGCGCAGAGGCAGCTTAGAAACAGCACTGGTTTGTCTGAAGCCAGCCAATGTGATTTCAGATCTGAATATGTCAGATCCAAAAAAGACTGGATAAAAGCTGCAGAAATTCAGTGAGTGTTGGTGGGGTTAAAAATCTAAAGTTTTCAGATTTTTAGCCTTAGCAAAAGTGACAAAGAGCGGGAGGAGATCAGCTTCTCGGAGAGTTTCTAACCAAAGGAAACTTGCAATTTGATCTGAGGATCAAAGAAGAAGTTGAATCATAGTTCAATTGGTAGATTTCCAAGGAGGGAAATCAATTGTCAAAGGGAGCAGAAGGTGCCTGTTTCACCAAGGGCCTTAGATCCATTTCTGTAGCAAAGAGAAAAGGAAATTCCAACACATTCTGAGCAGATGGCCCCTCTTGGACTGCGTGATCAGGATAGGTTGGATGGCCTCTCAAACTTGTCAGTTTGGAAGGCAAGGATCCTGATAGTCCTTGAGGCATACAATCTTAGAGACCATGCAGAGCAAACGCTGGCCACACCAACAGATCCGGATCTCCTTCAGAAGCATAAGGAGGCTGTTGGGCATCCCAAGCAGCTGATTATGGATGGAAGGCCTTGACTTCCCTGTATGAGGGAAAGTCTGTCCAAAGAAAAATGTTGTTGGAGACTCAGATGAGGTCACTCATGATGACCAAGGGAGAAGACATGGAGCATTTTCTCTTCAGATTGCAGTGAATTAGTGATCAGCTGACTGCAACGGGTACAACGGTGGATGATGATGTGATAGTCAGGACTGCCCTCAACGGAGTCACAGATGAGTGGGAAACCTTTTTCCAAAGTATCTTGGGTAAAGCAGACCTCCCAGATTGGGACAGCTTGTGGTCAATTATGCATCAAGAAGAACTCCGCAGATTCACCAAGAGGCAACACAGCCCTGTATTGAGAAAAGTGAAGAAGGAAGATGAGGAAGATGCAGCCTTGGCATCAAAGAGGCAGCCAAAGAAGAAGAAGGATCTTCCAAAGATCAAGTGCTTCCAGTGTGTTGAAATGGGACATTTTGCCAACAATTGTCCTTAGAAGAAAAGGGACAAGGAAGCATCTTCTTCCAAAGCAGTTGTGGCAGATGATGGGTCAGGGGATGATGCAGCCATGAGTGCTCATGAACCACGGAGGTGGGGTGACATGGATATCTAGAAGAGCTACATGAAGTGAGGCGGGATCTTTGAGCAGCTCATCTCTTGGATCACATGTGAGCTACGGCAGCCTTAAGACAGTAACGAGACAAGTGGAGCAGTGGCTGCATAGATCACAGATGAGGCAGAGGCAGAGGCAAATCTGAAGACTGGGAGAAGCAGCGCAGTGCAAAGCAGCAGCAGCGCAGAGGCTGATGTGACTTCAGCAGAGCTACTTACGCAGTGCAGAGCAGCAGCAGCACAGAAGGCTTCAGAGGGATAGCGCAGTGCAGCAGCAGCGTGATAGACTTTAGCACAAGGAGCTGATGTGACTTCAGTGGTGCAGAGGGAGTCTGATTACGCAGGCAGAGCTGTAGTTGTGCATCGTTCTTTAGATGCCAGCACAGATCTGTAGCCTATGGAGCTTCAGTGATGAGGATGCAGCCCATCTGACTTGTTTGTCAAAGATTGGGCAGGAGATTCAGTTGTTTCTCTTAACAACTGAAGTTGCAGTGCAGTAGATCAGCAGTGGCAGTGCTATGAGCAACACAGATACAGCATATTGAGAGGGAGCTGCAGTACAAAGGTTGCAGTGGCAGTGGCAGAGTCATGGGCAGTAGTACAGAATGGCAGCAGCAGTGCAGAGTTGAGTGGCAGCAGGCCAAGCTTCAGCAGCACAGAATCAGTACCCAAAATTATGTAATGCATAGTGTGATGTATTGCTAGAGCACACCCTTGATGCTAAGAGGGAGTGTTGAGATTTTGTGTATTTGGGGTAGCATCAGTTGTGCTCTAGGTCCCAAATATTATGGAGGTACTAGAGTACACTTGATCTACAAGACCCAGAAATGGATTTGGGAAATTTCATCTAGTTTAGGAGATATTAAATTAATTAATTATTTTAATGTATTTCCTAAGTTAAAACTTAGGGAACTTAAATATTTAAAGTGAATTTAATTAATCATGTGATGAAATTGTCTTAAGTCACACGGATCAAGCTTTCTTTTAATCTTAGCCATTGATTAAAGATTTAATCTTGGCTGTTGGTTTTCCAACAAGAAAAGTATAAAGGAAAGGCTTGGGGTCATTTGTAAAGACACACAGAGGCAGAGCACTCAAGCTAAGCTGAGATTCTAGGGCAGGGTTTGCTAAGAATACTCAGAAGTATTTCAGTTGTAGAGAGGGGAATTTAGGCCAAGGGGATGGTCTGATTCCGGGGTCTAGAATACACAAGAGGCAGAGATCAACTCAAGGACAGCGCAGAAGAGGAGAGCAGCAACAACAGCAAGGACAGCGTGATTTTCAGCAGGAAACCCTCAGGGGTTATGCAGAGACCCTTCAGGGGCAGCGTAGTGACTGCATCACCCAGTCTGGGGTAACGCAGTCTCTTTCGGAGCAGCGCTGAGGGTTTGAGGGGGCTTCATAGGCTGACTCAGAGACTTTCAAGGGCAGCGCTGGGATTTCTAGGCCTTAATCTTGGCTAAGTTCTGTAAATCCCTTTTGAGGGTGTGGATCAGTCATTATTTTGGCCCTAGATCAGTCAATGAGTTGTAGATCTAGTATATTCTCTGTCGGGTTTTCCAGATCTGGAACCCAGATTTGTGTATTCAAAAAAATTCTTAATAATAAAACCCTCCAGCAACCAGAGACCGGTTTTCCCGCATTCGGTTTTTCGGGGGACTATTTGTCCAGAAATAACTCACTTTGTCTATGTGTGCATGAACTTGTTCTAGATCTGGATTGGTAGAGATCTGTTATGTGTTTTGCTTCGATTTTAACTTGAATTTATTCAGTTAATAACTTGTCTAAGTAGGAGGAGCATAACCAGATTAACAGTAATAATTTATGCATAAAGTGTAAAGATTCAGAAATTTCTACAAGACATTGTTCCAATAGCAACTCGGAAGGGTTCATGCACCTCTCTAGAGAGAAGGGAAAGCATGAAAGAACAGATGGATCACGACATCTCTATACTGGCATCTAGACTAGAAGAAGAATTTGCTTGTGTGTCAAGCTTTTCTTCTCCAAAGATCTGGTATATTGACAATGGAGCTTCTGCACACATGACAGGGGTACGAGAATGTTTCTCCAGCCACCGAGAAGAGTGGATGAACTTTCAAATCACCATGGGCAATAAGGCAAAATTTACCCGTATGGGAAAAGGAACTATAGTGTTTCAAACCAAAGCTGGTAATAAGCTTTGAGCCACTAATGTGTTGCATGTGCCTGGTTTGGGGATGAACTTACTCTCTGTGTCTCAGCTTCAAAACAAAGGCTATGATGTTTACTTCATTGGCAAAAGAGTATACGTCAAACACCCAAGTTGGAAGAAGAAGGCACAAATCGGAGTCAGAAGCAATAAACTCTATAAGTTGTAGATCGAATCCCTAATGGCACTGATAAGCAGCAATGATGAGAAGGATTTGAATGAACTATGGCACAGGAGAATGGGGCACTTACACCATGGGGCTTTGAGAATTCTCAAGAAGACCGTTACATGAGTTCCAGAATAAAGCATCAAGCGAGATGACGTCTACAAAGGGTGCGTATTGGGGAAATATGCCAAGGCAGCGTACCCAGAAGCAACAATAAGGCTACTAATGTGTTGGGATTAATACACTCACTAGAGCTCTCAGTGGTGCCGAATATTTCATCACCTTTATTGATAACCACTCCAGGAAGACTTAGATCTACTTTCTAAAGACGAAGGATGAAGTCTTTGATCGATTCAAGGAGTTTACGGCTCTGGTTGAGAATTTGACAAGAAAGCATATAAAGACACCGCGATCAGACAATGGGGGAGAATACATAGATAAATACTTCACAGAGTTCTGCGCAAGGGAAGGCATCAAAAGAGAGTGGACTGCTCCATATAATCCGGAGCAAAATGGAATCGTGGAAAGGAAGAATAGAACTATTGTCGAGGCTGTAAGGGCAATGATGTATGATCAAGACATGCCTAAATTCCTATGGGCTGAAGCTTGTAATATAGTTGTATATGTTCAGAACAGGGTCCCTCATAATGCACTGGGTAAGATCACTCCAGAAAGTGTCTTCACTAGCAGGAAGCCAAAGGTAAGCCACTTCAAGATCTTCGGTAGTGTGGCATACTGCCATGTACCAGAAGAAAAGAGGAAGAAATTGGATAGGACTGCTGAAAAGGGGTATCTGGTGGGACATAATGAAAATGCTAAGGCTTACAGAATCTACATTCCTGGGAGCAGGAAGGTTGTAGTGCGTCAGGATGTAAAGTTCATGGAGAAAATTGCTTTCAGAAAATCCCGAGAGATGCCTTCGGCAACACAGTCTGAAAATGACCCACTGGTCCAGCCTCTACGACCAGCTGAGGTTAGCCCAAGTGCTTCTCCAAGGCAGAAAGATCCAAGGGATTCACCTCCAGAAGATTTGCAGGAGGGGGAGCGGTAGAGCCACCCACTACCAATGGTAGGATAAGCAGGGAATTTGACAAATTCTAAAGAATGCAGAGGAATTTGTCGGGCCCCCAGAAATGAGAAGAGGCAGCGTAAGCAACCAAACAGGTACCAAGCCTTGGTAGCCTAGGTTGGGGACCCCTCTAGTTTTCAGGAGGTAGGTCAGCATTAGGTATGGGTCGATGCTATGGTGGAAGAGTACAGTTCCATAATGACAAATGATGTCTAGGAGATGGTTCCTAGGCCTCAAAACAAATCAGTTGTAAGTTCGAGATGGATCTACAAGATCAAATATGTTGCAGATGGCAGCGTAGAAAAATTCAAAGTCGGGTTTGTGGTAAAGGGGTATGCTCAGAAGGAATGGATAAACTATGAAGAGACCTTCGCCCCAATCGCCAGATATACTTCTATTAGATCCGTGATATCCCTTGCTCCGTAGATGGGATGGGAGATTCACCAGATGGACATCAAGACTGCGTTCTTGAATGGGGTGATAGAAGAAGAAGTATATATCGAACAACCAAAGGACTTTGAGACGCATGAGCAGAAGACTCATGTGTGTAGGCTTAAGAAAGCCTTGTATGGACTTAAGCAAGCCCCTAGAGCTTGGTATGGTCGAATTGATAGCTACTTGCAAAAGATGGGATTCGTCAAGAGTGACGCAGATCCCAATCTCTACTATCTGAGAGTAGGGGATGAGCCTTTGACATTGGTGTTGTACGTAGATGATCTATTCCTAACAGGATCATCTAGACTCATCAAGGACTACAAGGAGAATTTAGCTGCACAATTCAACATGAAGGATTTGGGGCTGATGCATTATATTACTAGGGTTGTGAGTTTGGCAGCAGAAGGGTGAGATCTTCCTTGGTCAAGGGAGATATGCTACAGAAATCTTGAAGAGGTTCAAGATGGAGGATTGTAGACCCATGGCTACACCAATGATCACCAACTGGAACAAGATTGATGCTTCTGAAGATGATGAAGCTGATCCTACCTTGTATAGGCAACTCATAGGGTCCCTGATCTATCTGGTCAACACTAGGCCAGACATCTATTATGTTGTCAACACCCTCATTCAATTCATGGTGGAACTAAGGAGTGCACATTGGGCAGCAGCCAAGCATGTTCTATATATTTGCAGGGAAGAGACGAGCTTGGATTGAGATACACCCGAGGAAATGACATCAGATTGGGTGGGTTCACTGACGCAAATTAGGCTGGAAGCCTAGTAGATCAGAAAAGTACCAGTGGGTGCTATTTCAATGTTGGATCAGGAATGACCTCCTAGTGCAGCAGGAAACACAAGTCCGTGGCTCTGAGCTCAGCTGAGGCAGAATATATGGTTGCAAGCACTACTTCATGCGAGGCCATATGGCTTAGGAAGTTGCTTGTGAATCTACTCAAGGAAAAGATGGAAGCGACCGGCATTCTATGTGATAATCAGAGTTGCATCAAGCTCTCTGAAAATCATATGTTTCATGATCGGTCGAAGCACATTGACATCAGGTGTCATTTCATCAGAGACTATGTCCAGCAGGGAGCTGTACAATTGCAGTACACTCTGACAGGAGAACATGTGGCAGACATCCTCACTAAGGCTCTGGGAAATACAAAGTTTGTCTACTTTAGAGAGAAGATGGGGATGATCAAGAATCCATTTCAATAGCAGACATGGACTAATGCAGAATTGAGAGGGAGTTGCAGTACAGATGAGGCAATGACAGTGGCAGTGTCATGGGCAGCAGTACAGAAGGCAACAACACAGTAGATGAGGGGCAGCAGCTGCCAAGCATCAGCAGCGCAGAGAATGCTTCATGGTCAAAGCAGTATGCAACAGGCATATTGCTAGAACACTTTCCTTGCTAAGAGGGAGTGTTGATTTTTGTCGCATCGAAAAGTGATCTAAGTCTCAAATTTGGTGAGGAAGCTTAGACACCAGTATTCCAAAGAACCTAGAAGCCGTTTGTGGACATTTCACTCGGTTCATGTTTTATTAAAATAATTAATTATTTTAATGGAGACCCTAAGTCTAAACTTAGGGAAATTAAATAATTAATGGGTATTACTAAAACATAGTGTGAATCTTCTAGAGAACGAAGATCAAGTCAAGTTTTAATCTTAGCCATTGATTATACTTCTAATCTAAGTCGTTGATTCTTCAATGAGAAGATTATAAAAGAAGACTTGAGGGTCATTTGGAAAGTAAGTCGGGCAAGCGTTCAGTAACCCGAGGTAAGTCAATTCTGAAGGAATAGAATTCGATTTCAGAGGGAAATTTGCAAGGGCAGGGGAAGCAGAGGGAATCTATAGTGTCAGGGCACGAGGGAAGTAGGGGGCAGGAAGCAAAAAGCAGCACTTGGGAGCAACGCAGTGGCCTCACGCAGTAGTGACGCAGGCCTACGCTGGCTCTACGCAAAGAGGTATGCAGGAGGCAAGCAGAGCGATGCAGGGAGGGCAAATGAACCGCTCAAGTGTTAGAAATTCTTCGGAGGACTGAAGAAGATGTTGGAAATACTGAGAGGGGGTTGAATCAGTATTTCTTCTCAATTGTTATTATAACAGTTAGATTCTACACAAAAAATAGAGAAATAAATAATTTATTATAGAAGGAAGGATAATTATCCTTTTACAAATGAATGAGTACAATGATTGTCAAGCACCAACTTGGACTTAATGAGGCTCCGACCTCTCGGGCTTCGACCCTATCTTCTCCAAGGCACCAACCTTGTGTTTAGGGGATCCTACCCCAAGGACACCAAACCCTCTTTGCTTCTTTATTAGATGATTGATTCAAAGATGCTCCATTGCACCAATCTTCGCCACAGCGCACCAGTTATTCTGCATCAACTTCTTTTTCCATTCTGCTCCAAAGTATTGTACCAAGACTTCTGCACTGCACTGAGATTTCAACACCAGACTGTTCCAAGACTACTGCATCACAGCTACACCAAGAATTCAAGAGTGTACTAGCTCTAGGTTATGATGATTCTTCTACACCATAGCTTTACCAAAGTTTTGCACCACACAGCACAAATAGTTCTCCACTATCTAGAGCTTCTTTTACCAAGGCACAGGTCCTAAGTCTGAAGGAATGCCACAGGTTCGAAGTCAACAGTTTGATGTACCCACACTTCTATAACACATATCCGAAGTTTCTAAATTCTAGGTCTGGTCTAAGTCTACCAACAACAAATATACTGAACCCCTGACACTGTAATGTATGTTTGAAACTCTGTTTTTACAATTTCAAAGTCCTGTAGGTGTCCCTAGTTATTAGTCCTCCAACAACCATACTTCTCACGCAATCCAAGGGTTTGTATTAGACTTTCGAGTCTCCTGTCCAAACCAACAGACTTTGATTACACTGTTTTAAAGTCCTGTAGGTGTATTTTGCCCCTTAACAAAAGATCTGAGCCTTAAAATAATTTGGTGCTGAGCATATATATAATTGTAATTCTTCGGTCCTACTTAGGACTTTTAGTCAACCCTTAACTCGTGCTTCAAAATAGTTGTGCTCTTCCACTGGTATCATTGATCCGAGGGCACAGTATCAGTTATAGTCTTTTTAATCCAAAACAAATATTCAATTTTGATCTACTACCTCCTTTAGTTGATGAGTTGTGATTCTGTCTTCGTCTTTCTGTATTTGCTTGACTGAATTGCTTTAGTAGAAAACGAGGTCTTATGGTCTTATTAATATGCATCATGTTGTGAAAAATGAAGGGACGTGACCTTTAAAGTAGGCCGACTTGTCCTAGAAGGATGAGGTCGGCTCATAGACCAAAAAAATTATTCTTAACTTAAATAATTAATAACTTTCAAACCGCTTGGAGATTTTGGCTGAGTAATAGCTCATCGAAAAGCTATAAGTATGCTTTATAAGATGGTATAGGTGTCATGTTCAGATTCATCCTTTCAAGAGTGAGAAATATGTTTTTTTAAGTGACTAGTCAATAGATGGTGCAGAAAAAATAGAGGACAACAAATGTGCTTCTTGAACAATGGATGGGCTTCTTGGACAGTGGATGAGCTTGGACAGTAAATGGGCTTCTTCATGGATGGGATTCTTCATTGTTTGTCTTCTTCGTCATAGGGTCAACATGTCATCATCTAACATATTGACATCAATGACAACTTAGATTAACAAAAGAATTATCTCAGGTGTATCTCGAGAAAATTTCTTAGTTATTTCTGCCAGACTTTCCTCGTAAAGATTTCAGTGCTGGAGATTAATATATAAACCCTCATCTGTGGCACCTGTTTTCCCACATTGGGTTTTTCCGGGGACAATTGTCCAAAAAAAACTATGTCTATGTTATTGATTCTTATGTTTGTATTTTTATTGTTCTAGTCTCTGCATATACTTGGGTGATTACTGCAGTAGTGTTTATTTCAAAATTTACTAGAAGAATCTGTAAATAACTTATTGGAAGAATAAGTAGGAGAAATAAATCTATCACTGCAGTAGTATTTCAGGATTAAAATTTTCACAAGCAATGCTTCTTCTAGCTACTGCTTGAGTTGACATCAATGACAACCAATTTTAAACAAGTTAGGCAACACTTTATCATGAACTGGCTAATGTTTAAAAATAGTATCAATATGAAAACCAAGAGATATATTAGAATTAGTGTGCTTATCAAATGGTGAGAGTTGTTCCAAAATCTTCAGTTGAATAACATTCATGCCAGCAACCCTTTCTGACTATATCTTGTTCTAAACTTCTAGTATCACCCTTCCATTCAGCAACTGTCATGCTCTCTGAAATTATCTACTTTCAACACTCTACTCAATCTCACAAACCAAAGGCCCCCTTCAATTTTCCATCCTTTGCTATTGGTCTTGTTATAGCTCCTAGAGATAGCCTTGAGTTGCAAAAGACCACTACCTAGGACATCTCGAAATCAGAGGTTAGATGTAGACAATTGAAAGGATGCATCTGACAGAATATGGATAAAGAGGATAATGGTCTTGGTGGTTCAGGAATGGTGGAGATCTTGGAGTCTGATTCATGTGAATTACCCTATACTGCGAGAGGGCTTAGGAGGTTGTATGGCTCGGTGGCTATGCAAGTGGGCCAAGTATGAAACAATGAGCAGCGGCTTTCAAAATATGCAGAGTTGTTGAGAAGGAACAAAGGAGGAGGAACCCGCGAGAGACAAGCTTAAAAGTCTTAAGAATCTATCTCCCATGAACTCAGAAGAAGCGGATGTAAGTGAAATATGACCAACAACAAAGATTCGTGGAGCGCAAATTAAGGGAGCACAGCAAATTTAACACATGAGCGTTATACATACATGAATTCATGGATAAAAATGCTTACCACCGGCAGCTACATTACACAAATCATCAAAGCAGCAGAACATTAAAAGATGATTATACATAAACAGAAGATGACTGATAAACAAGAGAATACAGATACATACTACTCATTGCTCCATCTGGAATCCAAATAAAAAGCGTTGTATATCATATTATGTTCAAAACAGCTCTCCCAAATATGTGTCTCAGATTATAAAGAGCACAGTCATATAGAACTACAACAAAATTTCTCCAACATTCAGAACCTTTCTTTCATCTCTGAACTCTCTACATATAGAATTCCCTTTGAGGGTCTACGATCGAATAATCATTCATGATCGAACCACACATGTGAAAATCAAAATATCCTAACCAACTAGCAGAGCGTGCATCAAGAAATCACTCCCGTAATCAGAGAATCAAAACAAAATTGGGTGAAATCGAGATTTCACCAGCAAAACATCATAATCAAACAGTAAAAAAAAAAAACATAGTTGGCCACGGAGGCCAAATCCTGGAATCTTCAAAATGGGGCGGCGAGGAGTGGTTGTGAATAGGTGGGCAGTTTGGTTTCCATCGCATGATTCCACCTGTTATGAAAAGCCTCCACTCCCTCATTCTCATGATTTCCACTTAACCGTTATGGAACAGCCAGTCGTGCTGCGCGTGCCTCGCTCTTTGGCAGAGATTTCCTGGACAAACTGAATAAACCATAGTTGTGTTTGTTCCGCCAAAAACCCATGCTGTGCTTAACTTGCAAAACTGGAGACCGGGCTTCAGAAGGGGGCATGTGACATTAACACACAGCGGGACGATTTAACACTGAAAAGGACGGGACAAAGGTCATGGAAGGGCTATTGATGACGTGGCAGGGAGGTGGGGTCCAAACTGATATCGCATATCGCAATCGGGAGTTTTTATTATGAGAAATCGGGAGTAAAGGTTATGGCTAGCGAAGTGCGATGCGCGATGGCATAAAGGCAACGTGGCTAGATCGAGGTGGGGCTGCCCGCAAATCGCAAGCGGGAGCTTTTTGTTCTTAGAAACGGGGGATAATTGTTCTAACTTGCGAATTGCGAAGTGCGATGAGCAGAGGTGACATGGCAAGGAAGTGGGCCCGCCCGGAGATCGCAAATTGGCATTTGTGTTATGAACAGCGGGGAGGTAAGTGTTAAAACTTGCGATGTGCGAAGTGCAATGGCGGAAAGGTGTCGTGGCATGGCGGAGGTGGGACCCAACTTATATCACAAATCGTGGGTCGGGGACTTTTGTTATGAGGAATGGAGGGTAAAGGTTAAGATCTGCGATGTGCAATTTGCGATGAGCGGAGAGGTTGGCAATGCGAAAAGGTAAATGGTAAGAGCTCTTTCATCTTTTGATTGCGGAGCGTCCTCCCAACTCGTGCTTGAAGTGTTTGGCCTTCACTTTAGCCACTTCCGCTCTTCATTTGCTTAACTCTGATGTTGCCTTATCCATTTAGAAAAACCACAAGCCAACATTGGCTACATTGGGGACGACGCACTCGTTCGAGTGTGTCGAGAACTCGTAGACCACTTGCTTGTGTTCTATTGGGTGCATGGAGTCGCAAATGCATACTATAAATCTGAATTGAAACTGCAACTGAGCCGTGCACTGCAAACTATCAAAACGGAAATCACTGGTGCACCTTAAAAATCTTGAATGTTGAAATCTGACCCATGCTGAAACTGAAATCTGAAGCACACTTGAACTTTAAACTGCAAAGCAATCAGAAACTAAAACTAGAAAGATGCTAATAACACTGAGCTTATTTGCACACCTACCTACCCTAATCTGTTGGAATTACTGCTATTCTAAATGATACAATAATGCCAGTGTAACCAGGCAAGAAATTGCTCTAATAACTTTGTTCTTTCACTGTTTTTCACCAAACTCAAGAACAAACCTATTAATGGTATTTGATAGGAATTCCTAGCTTGATCTTCCTTGCAAGGAGCTTGGTAAACCTAAACCACAACAGAAGTTCTGAAAAGGTATGGTGGCTTTGTGATGAAAAAATTCTCAATATAGATAGCCACTGGATCAAGATACACTTGACCTACTATTGAATATGCTGACCCAATCGATCCAACCTCATAACTTGGTCCTGCACATATGTTCTCCATATCTTCAAACAACTCGGAACATGTTTGCATTTTATTTGATGAATTAAGGCATAAAGGTAAAGAATCAAACTGGATCAATTCTTCCTTTGTTTTAAACTTTGCCTCTCTGTTCAGCAGGTTTACTTCCACATTAACTGCAACATTTTGAATTTCTTCAAGGGTTGCAGTGTCCCTTTCTCTTACTTGGAATGCCATCCCTAGATTAAAGGCATTTGGGTAGTGCAAGAGAGCTATTCCTGGGGGTGGCCTTATATCAACAGGCATTGAATGATACACCTTATTGAACCTGGCTGAAAAATATTGTACTGTCTCCCCTGGCTGGCTTTTTAAATGTTCATACTCTTCTATGATAAGAAAGACATTTCCCATGATTACCCATCGACCTAGGAAAACTTGCATGAATTGATGAAAATTGCTCATGCTAAGAGCTGGAAGATTCTCAAACCAATTTTTAACTTTACCTTGCCATGGTAGGACAAACATCCTGAAACATACATCATCTCCTTCCTTTACTGATGACCGCAATACACTGATTAAAGGATCATGGTAAACATGCAACATAAGATCTTCTTGAAGATTTGTAACAGGTAAACATGCAACATAAGATCTTCTTGAAGATTTGTAACAGGAAAACAAACGTCATTCCAAACTATTGCTTTTCTTGTGTGTTGAAATTGATTCTCTTCAAACAGCAAGGGAAAAAAAATGTCCTCACTATCCATGGTAGTCAAGTGATCTGGGTGTTCTTTACCATTCTCTTTGTCACACAGAAGCTTTCAAGGGAGCTGCAAACTCTCGTTAATTTCGGGTGAAGGAACATGATTTGTAACAATCTGTTGCACTACTGAAAGAGAATTTAAGAGATGGTCTTCATCATGTAAATCTAATTGGTTTTTAATCTCTGAAGGAAACGCTGCTTGGTGAGGATGTTCTTGTGGATCTAGACAATTAAGCTCTACTGCCCCTATTTCCGGATCACCAGACTGCTGTTGATTTTGAGTGTTGTCCTCTGGGAAACACTCCAGCTCTTCCCCTTCTTCATGGAGGGTAAGCTCACCTCCCTCTTCTTCAGAATAGGCTAGGAACTGGTTTTCTACATGCGGTCCAAAAATCACCATGGGTCGTTCTTCTTGGAGATTGAGGTTGTCAGGCCGAGGGCTTACACCATGGGGCTGCATAAATCGGGACACCTGAGCTTTGTATGAAGGTTGTTTCAGGAGCTCAATACGGGGAACCGGGATCTTGACTTTCTCTAATTCCTTCTGGAGGTTAAAGGTTGTAGGCGCTTTTTCTGTAATAGCTTCTTTGGACTGTTCTTTAGGATGGTCGAGCGGGTTCGAAGTTATAGATGGGGACTTCTCATTTTTGGGAGGATCAGCTTTTTTCTTTGTGGAAGTGGATGCAGTGGCCTTATGAGGGGCTAACTCTTCTAGTTGCTTCTTTACTTTACTGGAAATATTAGGAGGGGTTTGTTCCCTTGGTATTGACTCTTCACTTTGTTCTTGAACTCAGGTCTCTTCCTGCAGGACCTGAGGCCATACTTCTTGTGGAGTTGAGCTTGCATGAAATCCACGAAGTGTCTATAGTAACTGTCAATATCTTGATCCTCTAGAGGGACTTCCTTCTCCTCTTGCTACCCTTGCAGGATGAGTTCACCCTCCTCATCATCAGAGTAGGCGAGTAATTGATCTTCTTGGCTGTCTGTGACTTCCTCGGCCCATCTCTCCACTTCTCCCTCCAAGTATAGAGGGGGTTGAATGTGGTCTTGATGTTCCTTCCTCTCCCACTGCAACAGTTGCAAAGGGGGCTTTCGATATTGAGGATTAAACCCACAGTTAGGAATCATTTGGTTGGGATGAGGAGGGGAATTCTTGGCCTCCAATTCAAGCTTAATCAACTTATTTGAAAGGTTCTTGATCAGCTTATTCATTTCTTCCATTCTATACTCTTGTGATTCCCTCTCATGATTTGAAGTAGAAGCCTCCTCCCTGTTCTTTCTTCTGGCTTCATGTTCTGTCTTCCCCTTAAATTTACCAGTAGAAGCAAAGTTTGCTTCTACCTCCAATGCATCAGTCTGGATCTGATTCAGAGATGTGGATTTTCTTTCTCTTAGGGTGAACCCAAACTCCGTTTCGAAAGCTACTGCGAAGACCACCTTAGCAGCTGCATGGGGCGGCTTTATTTCAGCATGGAGATTATTATAGAGCTTATTGAACCTCTTTATGAATTATGTTACATCCTCATTGTGTCTCTTTTTTAGAGCATTGAACTCGGTGAGAACGTATCCATGGTCCCTCTTTTCTCCCCATTTTAATGTGAATAAATTTTCCATTTCTTCCCAAGTGTGGACTATGTTGTTGGCTAGAGACTTGAACCATTTTTGGGCTTCTCCCTCCAAGGATTGGAGGAAAAGCCTAAATACCACATCTAAGCGCTCTACATTCACATTCTCAGCGAATAACATCTTCCAAAATCTTCAGTTGAATAACATTCATGTCAGCAACCCTTTCTGACTATGTCTTGTTCTAAACTTCTAGTATCACCCTTCCATTCAGCAACTGCCATGCTCTCTGAAATTATCTACTTTCAGCACTCTACTCGATCTCACAAAACCAAAGGCCCCCTTCAATTTGCCATCCTTTGGTATTGGTCTTGTTGTAGCTCCTAGAAACAGCCTTGAGTTGCAAAAGACTAGTGCCTAGGACATCTTGAAATCAAAGGTTAGATGTAGACAATTGTAAGGATGCCTCTGACTAAATATGGATAAAGAGAATAATGGTCTTGGTGGTTCAGGAATTGTGAAGATCTTGGAGTTTGATTCATGTGAATTACCCTATACTGCGAGAGGGCTCAGGAGGCTGTATGGCTCAGTGGCTATTCAAGTGGGCCGAGTATGAAACAATGAGCAGAGGCTTTCAAAATATGCAGAGGTGTTGAGAAGGAATGGAGGAGGAGGAACCCACGAGAGACAGGCTTAAAAGTCTTAAGAATATGTCTCCCATGAACTCAAAAGAAGTAGATGTAAGTGAAATATGACCAACAACAAATATTCGTGGAGCGTGAATTAAGGGAGCACAGCAAATTTAACACATGAGCGTTATACATACACGAATTCATGGATAAAAATGCTTACCACCAACAGCTACATTACACAAATCATCAAAGCAGCAGAACATTGAAAGATGATTATACATAAACAAGAGATGACTGATAAACAAGATAATACAGATATATACTACTCATTGCTCCATCTAGAATCCAAATAAAAAGCATTGTATATCATATTATGTTCAAAACAGCTCTCCCAAATATGTGTCTCAGACCATAAAGAGCACAGTCATATAGAACTACAGCAAAATTTCTCCAAAATTCAAAACCTTTCTTTCATCTCTGAACTCTCTACATATAGAATTCCCTTTGAGGGTCTATGATCGAATAATCATTCATGATTGGCCCACACATGTGAAAATCAAAATATCCTAACCAACTAGCAGAGCATGCATCAAGCAATCACTCACATAATCAGAGAATCAAAACATAATCGGGTGAAATCGAGATTTCACCAGCAAAACATCATAATCAAACAATAAAAGAAAAAACATAGTTGGCCACGGAGGCCAAATCCTGGAATCTTCAAAATGGAACCGTGAGGAGTGGTTGTGAACAAGTGGGCAGTCTGGTTTCCATTGCACGATTCCACCTGCTGTGGAAAACCTCCACTCCCTCATTCTCATGATTTCCACTTAACCGTTACGGAACAACCAGTCGTATTCTGCATGCCTCACTCTTTAGCGAAGATTTCCTAGACAAACTGAATAGACCATAACTGTGTTTGTTTCGTCGAAAACCCATGTTGTGCTTAACTTGCAAAACCGGAGACGGGGCTTCAGAAGGGGGCATGTGACATTAACACATAGCGGGATGGTTTAACACTGAAAAGGGTGGGATAAAGGTCGTGGAAGGGCTATTGATGACGTGGCAGGGAGGTGGGGCCCAAACCAATATCGCATATTGCAATCGAGAGTTTTTATTATGAGAAAGCGGGAGTAAAGGTTATACTTTGCGATTTGCGAAGTGCGATGAGCGGAGGTGTCGTGGCAAGGAGTAGGCCCACCCGCAGATTGTAAATTGGCGTTTTTGTTATGAGCAGCGAGGAGGTAAGTGTTAAAACTTGCGATGTGTGAAGTGCGATGGCGGAAAGGCGACATGGCATGGTGTTAAGTTTTGTAGATGTTCTATGCTAAGAGCAATTTCGCTCCATTTTGCTCCCATTGAGCTCTACCTTCTACATTGGGTTTTCTACATCTACAAGAGAGAGAAAGCTTAGATCTGAAGTGCTGAGGACTACAAAGAACCCATCCCATTGAGGAGATATGGATACACCTTCTTGTTTCCTCCTAGGTGCCCTGCAATATAAAAATTCATTCAAAAATCGTGTTCTTGTCTTGTCTGTTGGATGCATGGAGCAAACTCTTTACTTCACTGCTTAATATCTTTCCATTTATAGATCTGTTTGTTGCAGCACTTTAACTACTAATTGCAGATCTGAAGATGTTTTGCAGCCATTATTGTTGTTAGGGCTATTAGTTATGCGTAGCTAAAGTGGGTCTTTTTCGTACACTTCGACAAAGAATTCATACTAACACCAAATATGTATAATGATGGAGCTCATCACAAGTCAACCAAGTCAAATTCATGTTCCTCCTCATCATGCATGGATGTCTCATGTAGTGCTGATGGTGATGCCTATAGTGAATAGTCTTTTCCCCTTCCTCTTTCCAACAAGAAAACACAAGCCTCCTGGCTCTCTGATAGGTGATATTAACCTTAGGCCTAGGCCTCTTTGAAACCTCATCAATTTTTCTTGATGATCTCACCTCCATAGGTTGTGCTGACATGGCAGGTGATATGTTTTTTTGTTGAGTTGGTGTAGTAGTTGTGTGCATTTGTAAAGCTATCTCAATGAAGGAATCCCATGTCATGTTATTCTCTACCAAGTGATGGAGAACTTTATATTCACCAATATGTGGTGAAAAAGGCTAGCATAATTATTTGTGTTCATGTCTTGCACCTTTTCTGCCACCTTTCTCACACTCCTATACAAGAAATTGCATAAGTTTAGGGACTTCACTGCTATGAAGTGATTGATCAATATAATATGATATTGGTACAATATGTAAAACCTGCCCTCACATGTGAATAATTTCATCACAACCTTCATCAATGGTTCATACCTCTCCAGTAGGTATCTGATTGGAAGAATGTGAGAATGAGTCTCTTTCTACTATGATTTTATGAAGGATTTGTACTACTCAAGGTCAAGGTTCATGATTTTGAACCAATATTCCCCATGGTTTGGTATCCCTATGGCAAGAGAGATGGCATAAACTGAAAATGAGAAATCAATCCTTGCAATGGTGGCCTTTTATCACTTCAAGTTGGTGGCAGACAAATCTGTAAGCTCCTCATGGTAACCTACCTCCTCCACCTTTTGACAAAACCCTAAGCAGTTGACATCTTCAAAGCTTTTTCTGATGAAGGGTGAGGAAATGATTTCATTTAAATTTGAGGGCTCATACCTCACTATATTTCACCCTTTTTGTTGTTTTATATTCTTTGATGGTGAGGAATCTCCTTCCATGACTTGAAACCCTAGATGATAGGAGGGGAAGAAAACAGGGAAAAGTGAGTGAAGGGATGAAATGAGGGAGTTATGGAAGGGAGATGGGGGTAGAAAAATTTAGGGAGAGGGGAAGGGATATTAGGAATGTTTATGGAGTGAAATTAAGGTAAATGACTGAGGGAAGTGAGCTAGGTAATTTCAATCACAATCCTAGCTAGGAAAATGGCCCAATTTGGGAGAATGGGGCTAGGGTTTGTAGGGAGATGATGAAAAATGATGGAAAATGTTTTGTGAAGTATGGGAATGGTGCATAACTAGCCAACAAAGATGGAGGGGCAATGGTAGTAGCATTTCACAGCATCAATTGATCATTTATCAACCAAATGCATGAAATTCCTATAAAACCCTAGGGAACTTAAATTGTTATTATTTCTTGGTTTGGAAAGGAAGGGAGGGCATAAAAATGGATATAATTACTTGTTGTAATGCTTGGAATATGAAAATTTGAATTTGGTGATTTTTTGGGTAATTTACGGCAACTCTTCCTCATGAGTAGCGCATTTCATAGATGCATAGGGCCTATGCGCAACACATTTCATCCACATGCAGCGCCTCCTCTAGATGTGCAATGTAGTTCACAGATGCGTAATGCGTCCCAATTTTTGGCACTTTAAGCTGAAAAATGCGTTTTTTCTCACCAAATGAAGGGGGGTATCGATAATGAAAGGCAAGAGGAGTGAAAATGAAATGCATTTGTGACATTTTTGTCCCTTTTATAAGGACGGAATATATTTCTTTAAGTGATAATGGGCCCCACAAGACTTTTTGTAGCATGACTTTCATTCTCTTTTTGACTTCACAACCTTGGACATATTGTAATATGAAAATTTTGAAGCTTCCTTGGAACATTGAACATCAGATTTAGAAATTTGAAGTACTTATTAAATATAGAAACATAAAATTACAATTAAAAACAAAATTTATTGAAGAAACTTGCATTTATTACCACTCTTCCAATTTGCTGGATTTTATGCATGAAATGGAAGTTTGGTGAGATTCAAACCCTAATGACCTAATGGAGACATTGAACTGAATGAAATTGTTGGAACACCTAATCCTCTATGGGTAGGTGTGGAATGCGAAAAGTCACAATGGAGTCCAAGTGACCTTGGAATATGAAACCAAGAGTCACACCATTGTACTATAAATGTACATCTTTGTATAACGGAAAATAAGAAAGCCTCACGCTTATCCTTCATTGTGTGTTGAGTCTCTTGTGTGTGTGTGTTCATCTTTCTCATACACCATGTGTGTGCTTCACATGGTGTTTAACATGGTATCAGAGCTGATACATCCATAACCAACTCAACTTTGAGTGAGCCAATTGTGTTTATGGCATGTGCATATCTGCAAAAATTCTTGACATTTTTGTAGCAATTAGAGAGTTTCTGCAGCAGACATTTTACCGCATTCAGAAAGTGGTTTTGGAGAAGGAGCAGCATTCAGAAATTGGCAGCATTTCAGCATTGGTTTTGAAGAAAAGCAACACTGCACATCTGAAGGTTTTCATTCTGATTTCTTCCTGCAATTTATGCCTATTAAATTTCTGCATTTTAAAGAGCTGCTGGAATAGTGCTTCAAAGTGGGTTTCTGAAAGGAAAATTTCTGAGTTTTTCATTGAAAAATCTCTGCAAATTTCTAGGTTTTACTACTGAAATTTTCTGGAAAATTCTGCATTCTCATTCTCTGCTGCTGAGAAAATTAATTTTTGCTCCAAATCTAGAAGATTCTACTATACATCTAGAAAGTCTGCAAGTTTTCTGCTGAAAATTTTGTAAAATTCTTGTTGAAATTTCTACTCTACTCTACTCTGCTATTTTTATTTAAAAAAATAATAAATAAATAAAAAATAAAAAATAATTTTGAGTCTCACCCTACACTCGGCCCCTCGGCCTCTACAACACATCCCCAACCTGCATACTCTCCCACCCTTCCTACTCGCATACGAGCCTCCCCAACCTGTGAACCCACCTCTCTCACTAAACTCATCCCAAACCCCGCCTACACTATGCCCGACCCTCCACTCATGCCCCTCCCCACTAAACTTACACTCAACCCCACCCCCTCTAGGCAACGCTCAACCCAACCCACTGCAACATCTCTCTACGCTCGACCTCGCCCCCTCTACCTCGCCCCGTCCCCCATTCCCTACGGCGCTCGAGCCCCCAGCTTCCCAACTCTGTAATCCTACAACACTCCCCTCATCCTTATCACTCCAGTCCCCCCTTCACACTGCAGCCCCGTCCCCACTCCACCATACTACGCCCCTTCTCACATAATCCCACCCCTCTCACTCCTATCACTCCACTCGACCTCACATCAAAACCACCCGTCGTTACCCATGCTCTCATCCTCTTCTCACTTGGCTGCCTACACTCTTGCATAGTCGTTCCCAACCCTTACCCCCTCACTCTATACGCCTACGGCCCTCCCTTACCTCCCCTCTGGCCGACCCCTCGCTGTTCGCTCTCCACACTCAAAACCCTCCCCAACCTCTTGGCCTCCCCACTCCGCTTGCAAACGCTCCCCATTCTTCAACGCTTACACACGGCCTCTCCCACTTACGCAGACTCTATTCTCGGTTTTTAATTTTTTAATTTTTTTTTAATATATCTCTCCCCTCCCTTTCAACTTGGCCATTCGGCCTTCCCATTCTAAAAATTGATTTTTTATAATTTAAAAATTATCTTTCCCTCCCCATTTTAAATTAATCCCTTCTCTTTTAATTAATCCCCTTTATTTTAAATTCCCTTCATTTTTAACTAATTCCCATTTTTAATTAATTTTTAATTAATTAAAAAAAAAAAAAAACAGAGAGAGAGGAAGAGAGGAAGAGCAGAGAGAGAATTTGAACAATAGAAAAGAAGAAATGGCATATGAGGAAATGGAAAACACATAGTGAAAAGTGAGATTTATATTCTATGATTTGTGGCATATACAAGAGGGTGATTTTCTAAAGAGATTGACATGTGAAGACAAATTGGTCCCCATTTTGAACATCAGTGGCATTCATTCTTTAAACACAAAATTTCTGATTTGTGGAGTTTCTCTTAAGCTCTACTCCATTCTGCAGCAAGGTCAAGCATCCAAGATTGTAAATATCTCCTTCTTTTGTTAAGTTGAATTGAGTTGCTATTGGTACAAAACAACTCTTCTGAAGAAAAAATTCAGCTGCCTTAAAGGCTTCTTGCACAGTGTTTTTGCTGCATATTTTTGCAGAAATATTATATTGAACTAACACTGTATTGCTTCTTGATAGTTGCAATCAACAGATTTTGTACTTTGAAATTTCCATAAGTCATTTGTATTTGTTTGAAAGGAAGATTGAATCACATTGTAAATGGGTGCATTTTCGGTTGAAGCCGACACCCTTTCATTTTTTGAGCCTAAGTTGTTGAAAATGGCTAAAATAAATGAGGCATTAGAGTTGTTGAATAACCTCATTCATTCCAATGTTGATGACATGATAAAAATGAGCAAGAATGTTGTTTGTAACATTCAAAGTTGTTTGCAAGATGCACAAGAAAAGATTGAGTTTTTGCAGTTGGAATCTCAACTCCAACAAGACGAACTTCAGCAAAAGAGTCACCATTATGAACCTATTTCTGTTCAAAATATTGTGAAGGACTCTCATTATAATAAAGAATATAAAGTTGCAGTTGATAAACATTCAGGTCCTTGCACAAGAGCAGATTTTCATGCAGATGCAGCAGCTCAGCCTGCACTTCTCAAGCCCATCATCAGACCTTGGGAAGAGCTTGTCCACAACAAGCACAAAACTGGTCTTAGATATGACAAGGATGTGTCCTTTCATATTCCAGACTACACCAAGCCCATCATATTTCAGAGTGTCGGATTCCTGTATGACAGTTCACCTGCAGCTATTCCAGATCATGCTCCACTTCCACAACAGATCGTAAAATGCCAACACTGTGATCGAGTTGGCCATATGAAAGATCACTATTTTGATCTTCATCCATGCAAGCACTGTGGTCAGCACACCCATTTTTCAGACAGATGCTTCATAAACAAGCCTCCTGCAAGAACAAAGATCCATATTGGATGGATCGCTTCTTGGCAATGGGCATCAACAGCCAAGAAGATGTTTAAGTCGCATGTCAGAACATGTTCAAGAATATTGAGTAAAATTACAGTTGAGTTCTCGCCATCATCTCACCTTGTGCCTGATAGTGGGGAAAATGGTGGTCATGTACAAGCTTCGAAGTCATATCAAGCGAGCCTGAGCCACAATCTCTCATTCCATGTTCAAAGTTGTAGCTAGAGACACAACAGTTCAAGCGAGTCTGAGCCACAATTCGTCATTCCAGATTCAGAAATGTATCCAGAGACACAGATGCCCATGAGCATGCCTTCGGTTGGTGGACAACCTTAAACCATCATCTTTGGTTGGTGGATAACCTAAAACCATCACAGGTAGTAGACATCCCTTCTTTTAGGTTGAAGGTCTCCCTTTCATATATGAGGAACACTTCCTCTAGTAGAAGCCTTCAACTTCTTGCCAGCATTGGTTGAGTTCCAGAAAATGCTTCAAGCATTCTAGAGTTGTTGGTAATCCTAAAACCATCACAGGTAGTAGACCTCCCTTCTTTTAGGTTGAAGGTCTCCCTTTTTTATGAGGGACAATTCCTCTAGCAGAAGCTTTCAGCTTCTTGCTAGTTTTGGAAGAGTTCTGGGAACTGCAACAAGTTTTGCGTTCCAGTGTTGGTGGTCATCCTTAAACCACCTCTTTTTTCCAACATTTCAGAGAGTTGATTCAGCCCAAGTGTTTCCATGTATACTTTGCAGATTTGTATTACAACTCTTTTCTTGGACTCACACATACCCCTTCGGATTAAGGGGGGATGTTGGAACACCTAATCCTACATGGGTAGGTGTGGAATGCGAAAAGTCACAATGGAGTCCAAGTGACCTTGGAATATGAAACCAAGTGTCACACCATTGTACTATAAATGTACATCTTTGTATAATGGAAAATAAGAAAGCCTCACGCTTATCCTTCATTGTGTGTTGAGTCTCTTGTGTGTGTGTGTGTTATCTTTCTCATACACCATGTGTGTGTTTAACATGGTGTTTAATAGAAATCATGGTCATGATGAATAAAATGATGATGAAAATATCTGAATAATGATATACTCTACTTATTTCATGATATGGACCAACAATTCAAAATTTTGGAAAGAGTGGAAAATAATCCTAAACCTAAAGCCCAGTGACCAAATTTTTGCTTGAAGACCTAGTGAAATGACAAAAAAATTGACTATGGGGCCCTAACAAGACATGATAAGAGTTCATTGATCAGTGATGACAGGATGTAAATAATGACACTAACAACCCCAACAAAGCGAAGGGAATTAACCAACAATAATCATGCAAACAAGCATTGCTAATGCTTAAACTAATAAAATAGGATGAAAGGATAGTGCCCATAAGTCCTATGTTTGAAGGTGGTTCCGTAGGGCTCAAAACCATTCTTATTCCAGTGCTTCAAAACCTGCAACTCATTCAAGAAAATAATATATACTAGCAGTTGTTCAAAGCATATTCAAGATATTAACGTTAGATCATATAAGAATATAGGGATAAAGCATGAAATCATTCATAATAGGATCATAACATGAGTTAAAGAATGAAGAACATAACTAACAAGAACATGAAAAAGCTTATTTATTGATGTTTGTAAATAAATGTGGAGGGAGACCACCTATTTCAATCATGACTCCAAGTGAAACTATCCTCTAGATCCGTCCAGCCCAAGCCTCAACAATCCTCCTCCAAATGCATAAACATAGATGTCATATAAAGGGGATGGTCATCTCTGTGAGGAAACAAGGGTTTCAACAATATGGGAGTGCAGGAGGCACGAGGATAAATCAAACTTGATCAGGGACTAATTGGCTATAATATCAATATCCTATCTTTCACTCCCTTTAGGCCTTCTCATGAGGTGTATCTATACCACCCAAAAATAGTTGTTTCAGTTGGGATACAATTAGGCAACAAGCTCTTTTAGGCACGCTTCTGGTGTAGCCCGTAAACCTCACCCATAAAATAGGGATTTTGATATTTTTTTCATATTTCAAATTATATATGCAGGTTGGGTGTAGATGGACTCATGTGTGCACACACTTTTGAGAGGGTAGAGTCGCATATGGAATTTAAAATAAATTTTTTTAGATAAATGCCCAAGTCTTAAGGGAAAGGGCTACCCAAGACCATAACTCAGAGAATCAAATATACAAAGGTGGAAAATGATGCTATAAAACTAACTCGTCCAAATAATTAAACTAGTGCATTGAGAAGGTCTCAAAACCCTTATTTCGACTCTTTATGTGTTCAAAACAGTCTCCAAATGGCTAAAATAAGACAAAAAAACTATAGGTTGCACTCAAAAGGAAATGGCACTACTAAATATTCAATAAATAAACCCTGTTGTTCAATGGTTGAGCATGTTGGTAATATAACCCCAAGTTGGGGGTTCAATACACAAGTTATGCGTTTTTGTTGTGATACTCAGTGGGAGTTATGTGATATAAATGGAAAATAATTAATTTAACAAACTCCACCATGCATGTACCTCTCACTATCTCATCCATCAGTTAAAACTAGTTAAATTGATTTTAACTCAAATAAACTAAGCTAACTAATTACAACTCAAAATAAACTCAACCAGGGCTCCTAAAAAGTAGGATACACGCTACATTCCTCTAGTTTGACCTCAAAATTCAATTAAATGAGATAACTAAGCCTTCCTCACTTAGTTAACACTTACAAGGTTTCATGTGATGTGGAGTTATATTTTCCTTTGAATTTTATTAAGGAAAAAATAAAACAAAAGCCTCATGGGAGCCATTTTCAATATTTCTTGTTGCCATTTTCAACATCTCGGCCACCATTTGTCGCTTATTAATACCCTATCCATAATAAAATGTATTAAAAAAAAAGGCAAAAATAATATATGATATGTTGTGGATGGCATTAAACTTGGTGGGAGGTTACATATAATAGTTCGAGCGGAGTGATGGCAGAGTCGCCAGATATGGTGGGCTCACACCATATCACTTCCCCCACATGCATCGTCACGTAAACTTTAAATCGCACATGAATTCATTGTATAACTAGAAGCATTGATGATCCAATGGTAAGGCGTAAGAACTATGGCCGATAGGTCCGGGGTTTGAATCTCATGGGGTTCGCTTAGTTGATCCATACAAACTTTGACCAATCTTATGAGGCCACGTGTCACCTTGTGATTGGTCCAAATTCAACCAACCAAAAACTACCACTTGTTAGCATCTGGTGATGCCATGTGCTGGCCCGGAACCTTGAGCTATGGAACCATTATCAGGAACCATGTTTTGAATTTGACCTCTGGAGCTATTCATTGACACTTTGACTTTGAATTTGACCAGTTGACTTTGAATTTTTGCCCTATCAGCCTGAACTTTGACTGGTTGTAACTCCGTCATAGGATATCCTTTTTCAGCGGTTAAAGTTGCTTTGGATTTAGAAATATGAAATATGTGCAATTGAGCTGTTTTCAAAAGCCTATGAAAACTTTGATTTTCGAGCATTTTCGAAAAATTGAGCATCTTTTGGCTCCTTGAGATCACTCCTTGATCATTTCCAATCATTCCAGATCAATATCTTAGCATGAATCAATTTTTTACCTCATTGTTTCAAATCAGTGACCTTTACTCCATGGATTTCCTTAACTAAACACCCTATCACCGTTTATTCTATTCCCCTTGGGAAAATAATTATTTATAAATGATTTCTAACTTATATTACCATTTCACTTAGAAGTAATTTAATAAGCCCATTTTTATATTAATTATTTCTTATCATTTATCCATTTTTTCAGTAACTCAATAAATCATTATTTTTTTGGTTAGTCATATGAATAAATTTTATTGACCATTTCTTTGACCTTTTCATCTCACGATTAGGAACAAAATACCAAATTGGTTACATATTAATTTGGTCTAAGAAATATTCTACTATTTGACCATAGCAAATATAACCTAGAATTTAATTATAAATATAGGGGATTTCTCTTCTCATTACAAATGATGATTATCACCATCCATATTTGGAACATGAGACATTTGAGTGTTCTTCATTGGAACCTCACCATCTTCTCTTTCTTTTTTTTTTTTTTATGGATCGAAAAACCAATTTTTGAGATAGAGAATCACCGTAGCTACAGAGAAAGGATCTTAGATAACCCTCCCAAGGATGAGGCTCCTTGAAACAATTATCATGAGGAGCTTCTTCCCACGTGATATTATTTTAATAAAATCTTTACCTTTTAGCAGTGAATTCTTGTAATCATTTTTTATTTTTGATTTTTTTTTTGTTTCTCAGTCTCTATTATTATTATTATTATTTTATGCAGATACCATTACAGCACATTAATGGTTACTAATTCTAATTTTTAACCCTCATATTTCTTGTTAGAATTCTAGCCACAGTAGGAAACATTTTATGTGCTAACACTTGTATAGGAAAACGTTTAACAATAGATTTTAGATTTTTGGAATAATTTAATCAAATCTATTGTAATGAAATATCTAGCTGAATATTGACAAAAGTTGATGGATCATATTGGTATCAAAGTAGACTCCTTTGGTTATATTGTGGGAATTTGTATGGGATTTAGATTGGTTAAGTTGAAACTAATAAAACCATACCCATGGCATGTAAATAACCATCAAGATCTGATAGAAGAGGGTTTTTCACTACTAGAAGCATAAGCCATAAATATAGAACATAATGTGAGCCTCCTCAAGGAGTCCTTGAAAAATAATCTTAGGATGTTTGGAGAAGATGAATTTTAGAATATATAGGTTGGATCAGAGGGGGAATTGGTAGATGAAGAAGAACGAGAGAAAGAATCTAAGAAATATCCCAAAAGGGAAAAATCTAGTTCAAGTTCCATGAACCATTCATAGTCCCCATTCAAAATGGAATTGAAGGATGACATGAAGTTGTATGAAGGTGAAATTTATATTATGAAGATAAATCATTGGTTCGAATAATTAGAAATTTATTTTAATTTTCATCGGACAGTGGAAAAATAGAATATTTTGTTTGATTAGTTGATATAATAGGGTCATGCTCTGACCTGGTGGGAAATCCACATAGATACCTTCAGGTTGGATGGATATCCTCTAGCGACTAACTGGTAGGATTTGAAAACCTTCATAAAATCTCAATTTTATACTATTGGGTATGTAGAGAACAAGTATATCTAGTGGAATTTCTTCTAGTAGAGACATGGGTACAATGTAGACGACACACCATGCAATTTAGAGAGATGACCATAATGTTGGGTATCTCCCCAAAGAACCCAGACATACTCATCAAGTATTTTGGGGGCCTACATAATAAATTTTGGAAGAAAGTGATGTCATTAAAGCATACATTAATAGATGGTGTTTATGTATTGTTGGGATGGGGTCCCTTATGGGTAAATTGTTGTATAATTTTGGGTTAATTTTGGTAAAGTTTTGATTAGTACGTGTTTCACGCATAATTCAAGGGGATTTGGCGTGGGTCAAAGTCCCGTAATTAATGTAATGAGTAAATTTGGAAACCATGAGTCTCAAACCATGGTTTGAGACCATGGTATGTGTGCGTCAAAGACCTATAAATATTTAGGAGTCCAGTCGAGTAAGAGATGGTTATAAGAAGATTGATATATGTTTTGTGTTTGATCTAAGTTTTTTTTTAAGTCTGGGTAGAAAGGATCCTATTGGTTGTGTGCACGGAGACCTAGTCCTGAGATGTGTTCAAGGACTCTACTATTTTGTGCACAGATGGAAAGAGATTGTATTGAATTGAAGATCCATTAATAAAGAAGAAGTTTTTACGAAGTCTGTTTTGTTATAATTTCCTTGTTTATGCAAATTTTTGTGGTTGAATTGTCGACTTATTACTGTTATCATTGAATGCGCATCTGGTATAATGATTGGTATATGCGATTGTATTCGTAATTGTCTGAAACCATGAATGAAAGATAGATCTATTGCTAGTACAAGTGTTATTGATGTTCTATAAATCTGTATAAGCACAAGTATCTATATTTGTGCAAGTATATAGTGGAGTAAGGATTATTTCTTTGAATGTAGTTCTGTCTATTATTATCTAAGTGTGCACGAACTTTTTACAGTTCAAGGGTTTCCTACAATTAGGTTTGTTTAAAGAAATTTGACCTTGATCAGGTTAATAAATCTCTTGTGCAAGATTTAAATGTTTAGATGTGTTTTAGAGGGATAAGATCCACATCATACACTCCCTCAAGATGCAAAAACGTGGTTCCAGCAACCCCCCCACCCCCCCATAATGCTTGCTATGAGACCTTGGTTTGCATAAGCAGATCATTGCCGAAAGGGCCAGTAGTTGGACGGTTTTTTGGTTTCATAGAACACTCTGAACCTCGATCAGGATCCCTTAATCCAAAAAATGGTTCTATTTCCAGGACATGTATCATTTTGAGGAAGAGTTGATGTTGTGGCATCCAACAAAGAACTAAATAAAATATTGGCTCGACAAGAAGGTGTCTGAATTTGCAATCCAAGAAAACCGAAACCCCTAAATTATCCACTGAGGATTGGGAGCAATGGTATATCTACACAGATGTCCACGAAAATTTCTTTTCTTCTTTGGTGATTGAGTTACATGAGTGTTTATCTCGGTTGACTAAATTTCAGACCTGCACAAAGGATAACTCAATCACCAGGTGGACTCCTGAGCTAGTTTGAAAGTTGGAGAAATCTAGCAATAAAATTACCCGTGCAATAGATTATTGGATTGATAGTGTTCTAAGTGGGTTTGTGACTGAATTTTCTATTGATACTTTTGTATCGTATTTTGAAGTTGAAAGAAGATTTATCAATGGGCTTAGAGGTAAGTTTCTGCGCTCTTTAAAATTGTGGATTAAAATTCTTTTGTGTGAAAAGGGTACTCTCTGCAGCCACATTGAGTGAAAGTCTCAAACAGGCTTGACTCTGCATAGTGGAAATAGTTATAGAGTAGATCTATAAGAGGGTTTTGTTTCTAGCCCTGTCAAAGGTAAATCTGATAGTGACAAGGAGTATGAATTAAGTAGCTTTAGTGAATCCGCACACTCAGAAGAAGAGTGATTGAAATATCAAGGTATTATTAGGTCATTGCCCTTAGTTTAGATCCCATCCACTCCACTACCAAATTCTCCTCACTCTAACAAGTTAGCCACTCCACCCACACCTCCAGAAAACGACATGGCTACTTCCATCAAGCTACAGAATTTCAAGGGCATTGGAAATGAGGATGTTGACCAATTTTGGTTCATCACATATGTTATAAGGACATTGCAGTAGATCAATAATGATAATGTTAAGAAAGTGCAGTTGTCTACTGCATTTCAAGAATGCGTGCTGGATTGGTACATGAGGTATATGACAATAAATCTTAATGCCACTTTTGACAATCTTAAGATTGCATTGAAGGAGCAACTTAAAAATCCAAAATCCTACTCTCATTGCATGATTGAATTAAAGGAGATCCACCAAGAAGTGAATGAATCTGTATGGGAGGCATATCAACAATTGAAGTGCACCATCAGAGATGTAGGATTTACTATCGATGATATGCAACACAAATAATGGTTCATTTCTATGTTGTTGTCACATCTCCACTAGTTTTTAAACCAACAAAAGATTGGAATACATGCTGAAGGTGTGGATATTTCCATGAATCTAGAAGCCTCAGATGTACCTTCCACATAGGTTGGTGCTCAACAAATCCAAATCCAGTTAGCTTCATTGCACTTATAAATTCAAACACTGTGAAAGGAGAAGGAAAAGGATGTGTACACAGGAGTATTGTGCACATGCTGTAAAGCTGAGGGACATCATAGGGATCAGTGTCCTGTATATAATAACTATCTAGAGGTTGGAGGATCAAGTCCAATTAAGAATGGGGTAGGGCCTAGTGAGGTTCCCAAACTATGGTGCACGATTTTCCTAACAAATGGGCTGCATACTCTTCATAGGATAAATTGCTTTATTTTTAACCCCTTTCCTACTTAAAACTCATGACCTAAGGCCTTTGTTTTAACCTTGAAACCTCCTCATTCTTGCACTATTCCAAGAATCATGTCCATTCCTACACCAGCTTTTTATTTTCATCTTTAAGGTTTGTTATGGACTTAATTAAATATTTTATCGATTTTATACCTTTAATTTATCTTTGCAACTAATATTTTATTTCCTAAATTATTTGGTAAGCAACGTATTAATCATTATGTTAGCATGGTCAAGTGCAGGTAGGATTCTTGCACCGCTGGCAGTTCCCACACTCCCATGACAACTCACTACCTACACGGATATCTCAATTAAGAATCAGTCATCTCGAGTTAGCTCGGAGCGGGAGATAAATCAGTAGATGTTAGAGATTAGGAAGGCAACAAAATGCTTACATTAGTATTTCCTTACAACTGAAAGGCTTAGTTTTTAACATTGTTGTAATTTTGTTATGACGGCAATCCTAAAGCATTGTTTATAATGTATAATTCAGATAGAGGTAGCTAGCGATGCTACTGTAATTTTGGTGAATGTATTTTTTTTGGTATAGCCCTTATTCTGGGCTACATTCAACTTCATTATGTAAATTTTCTTATTCGAAATATAATATAAAGGGATTGTGCCATGTTGTTTCAATTCTTCCTTTTAACTTTATGATGATGCATTGCTGAAGGTTGTGTTTCAAGGTTTCCTAAAAAGGGAAACAAGATGGTTTGCTAGGGCCCAACCAACCCATGTCGTTTTCCCTCTTGTTAAAGGTGTCTTAATTTTTTTTTAATGTAAAGAGTGAATTAAGTAATTATTCAAATTCTCTCACAAGTACATGTTCAATTTCATTTGTAGTTATCATTTGATGGATCTGTGGTGTGCATGCTTAGCTAAGTTTTATGTTAAATTGTGTAAATTTTCCTTTTCGAACCTTAATTTATTTCCATGAGAATCGTGCAAGCACGTTTCCTATACTAGTGCATTTTCAGTTATGCAATTCAATTCCTTTGGTTCATTCTAGAAAAATCTTTCTATTTCATTTCTTTCATAAGATCTCGATGTGTTTCTACAAGTGAGTGTTCATTTCCAGACATAAGTATTTTTAATATTAATAATCTAAACTTAATAATTAGAGGGGCTTTGATGAATCAGGAAAAAACGTTGTTATAACGCAAGGATCTGTACCTTCACTTTACACTTTTAAGGAAAAGGATCGAATTTCATATTAAAACTATCAAGTGAACCTTTTAAATTAAAAATATTAAAAAGGCAGATCTGATCTATGTGAATAACCATCACGGAAACAAGCCTATTGTCATAATTAAAAGATTCCTTTAACTACATTAGAGAGTACCTTGTTTCAAAAAGAGCGTACCTTGACTTTCAAAGTTAGTTTTTGTTTTGATATTAAGTTTTGTTGAAGAAAATTTCTTCTTGTGGAAGTTATTTTTAGAGTTTCATTTACCTTTGCAAATCCATTTCTTAGTTAACACATTTTTTATTCATTTCCAAAAGCAATCTGAAAACTTGGTGCAAGAATCTTTGTTCCGGTATAGGAATCGATATCTTGATACATGAACAGAGCGCTCTAGTCCTGAGACTTACATCCCCTATATGAGGATTAAAATATTTAGTATAAGTACGAGTACAAAACATACTTCTAGCATATTAAATTTATTCTAGTACAAGCATAAGTTTTGTATAAGAATATTGCTGAAGTACAATAATAACAGTTTAATGCAGGAATGAATATATTTAAAAAAGACACACACCTTCAAGGGTCCAAATATCAATCTATCATACAACTATACTGAATATAGATATAAATATTCATTCCATCAATCAATATTGTTCACAAAAGCTTGAGAATTCCTTTCATTTTTTTTCTTTGCAAAGTACTTGCTTTCATATTCCAGCACTAGAATTTCTTTGGTGTTATTTTCCATGTGATCATTATTTTTGATTCTGCAAGATTGTAATTAAGGAAGTAGGAATAGAGCTAGGAAAAGTTCATATCATTTATGGAATTTCCTATGATTCGCCTCTAAGTTTTACGAAACCCCCGGGTTGACAGCTAAGTGTTGAAGGAGTCTGCTAAACCGAAATTCCTACACCCAACATTTTGGCATCGTTGCCAGGGAGCCGATTTGAAATTGGCAAGAACTTTCTATTTCTGCAATAGGGGTAAGTCTGCTAATTTTTTTTATGCAATGTTCTTCTATTGTTTGAATGATTTTATAGGTGCTCATTTCTTATCTTAAAATTGTAGAATTTTATTGAGTTATTTCTTTGTCATTTTTTGAGATGAATGCCTAAAAGGGGTAGGGGTCTGAAGCCCAATAGGGGTCGAGGAAAGACTGATAAATATGAAATTTTTTCTCATATTAGGCCTTCTCTTGCAGGAATAAATTCCAAACAAACACATACCCATCATGTAGGAACTGTCTACTTGGACTCTGGTTATAGTAGTTTGGGTGTGATACAACCAACGAAGGGGAAGAAGGAAACTGTTATAATTCAAAGAAAATAAACTCATAGTCGACCTTCTCAGCCTGCTAAGAGTGGTTTATTTGGCGGTACAAGAATGGTTGATCACGGAGACCATGTTGAGGGGAGTGGATAAAACCAGGTAAATCAAGAACAATCCACCTTCGAATTTTTTATTGTGGATCCAGACATAGTTGTGAAAATGAAGAATATTCCTCCATCAACTCTTCCTGATTTCTATGGTAAGGTACATGAGGAAAAAAATCATTTCTTATTTGATTTTGACATATTATAGAGAATCTATGATTACTTCTCAGATGCTCAGAAGTGATAATTATTTCCTGCAACTTTCAAGGATTCAGAACTACACTGGTTCATGGGATTAGGAAGAAACACTATAGCTTCTTGGGAGCAGATGAAGAGAGTTTTTTTATTGAAATATCAGGAATATTTTAAAACTAGAGAGATGCAGGATGAAATCTTCACCATTGTGCAAGGTGGTGATGAGACCTTGGAAGATTATCTGGAAATATTTTTGTATATCCTCCAAAGGTTAAAACAAAAGTTTGATCTAAGTACTATTAGAACCTTGTTCTTACGTGGGCTTATTGATGATGCTATAAATAACTTAAAATTGTTAGGAAAAGGGGATATTGTATAGAAACATTTTGATTATATTTGTGACTTGTGTAGGAAATTCTCAAGGAATTAGTCTAGATCCCGTAAAGGAACTCGAAGTAGAAATAAAAAAGTTTGATCTACAGATGCTATGATTATTGGGTTGGATAAAAAAATGGAAAACATAAAAATTGAAATATTGAATACTGTTAGCAAACAAATAGACTCTTTAAAATTTCAACAAAAACTTGTAGAAGAACAAGAGTCATTGTCTATTTTTTATCCAAAGTGTAGGAAAAAGCATCCTTTAAGAGAATTTCATAATGATGTTAAAGGAACTAATAAATGTGTGATTTTTGCAGAGAACCATGCCACCGAAAAATTCCCCTCCATACATGGATTTTAAGCAATATTTGAAGGAGGGAAGCCTGAACCTTAGCCATTGCATGCTATGGGAGCACAAATAAATTATCCTCAGGTAGGTGCAGGTATTTATCCTGAACTCCGTCCACATGTTTTTGGTTATAAGGCATGACCATATTCCTATCATAACATTAATCACTCTCAACCATGATAGGATGGGAACCAATTTCAATATGGACATCCTTCCCAATCTTGGCAACAAGGTTGGAGATGGCCAAACCATTCACATAATTCCTATCCTGCACCTATGAAATCATATCCATCTACATATGCACCTTACCAAATGGCACAACCATCATTTCCCCAACTAAGTCATCCAATGCCACCATTACCATTACCTCCACCGTTATGACCTCCTCAACTACCTGCTCAACCCATACCAAATCCCAATAATAAAGAGATACAAATGATCCACCCTATTAAACTACTTCTTCCACCCAATTATCATTCTATGCTGGTTGGGGTCAATGATATTCAACTAAGATCAGGGACGGTAGTTAGATCAGAAAAAAAACAACCCATGTTGATTATCGAAGAGAAATGTGAGGAGGAAAATCCTAACCATTTTGGGACATATTTCACTATTCAGCCCATCCTCGTACCTTCAGAGCCTTTTCCATCCTCTTAAAACTGACATCCCTATCTATAGAGGCCATTTGTGGAGAGGAGTGACCCTGTTCTTGAGTCTAGCTTGGCTTCTGAGCTTAGGAATCCTTTCATTAAGGTCCCTTTTCTCCAAGCTATCAAAGATATCCCCATCTATACAAAAATAATTATGGAACTTTGTCTCAATAATTCGGGAAGGAAAAGAGTAGAACCTCAAACCATTCATTTTTTTGGAAGAGCATCAGAGTTAGTAACATGGTGTGAGCAAATGGAAAAATATACCAACCCTAGAAACCCCATTTTTTATGTTCAAATAGGTGATGTCCTTGTCTCCAATGTGCTTATAGAACTAGGGGTAGCCATTAATGTTATGAAAAATAAAACCATGTATCAACTTGGGTTGGTCCAAATTCGTCCTACTCCTACTGTGCTTGAATTAGCAGACATATTTAAAATCAAGTCGGAAGGAGTATTGGAAGATGTGGTTGTTTCGATAGACTCTTGGGAATATATCGTAGACCTCATTGTGCTTCAGCCAAATAATCCTATGGAGGACATCCCTTGGTCATGGGACGACCTTGGCTTGCTACGGCTGATGCTTACATTGGATGTCGTTCTAGTGACATGTGCATTTCCCATGAAGATTATAGGAAGAAAATCACCTTATATCCACTTGCTAGATCTATCTAGGAGATTCAAGATACCTTATGGATAGATTACATTAGTGATGAGGAGACTCAATCAGTTTTGATGATACATCATTATACTGAGTCAACTCAGGAGGGTGAGATACGAGACATCTTGAAAAATCTAGATACCATACCTAGTTTCGAGTCATCATGGAAAATATTTAATTAGGATTTTCAAGGCATTCATGATTCCCAACCTTCCCCACCGTAGTCTCTAGCAGCACCTCTTTGTAATCCGGAGCCAGAAACCACTATTTTCGAGATTAGTCTAGGAAAATATTTACATATTACCTCAGACCTGGATGCATACCAACAAGAGTGTCTTGTAAATTTTTTGCAAAACCATATTCATGCCTTTCATGTGGATTTTACGACATGAAAGGAATCTATCCTAAAAGTTATACTCATCACCTTTATATTCAGGAGGGAGCCCGACCTGTCTGATAACCCCATAGGTGCATGAACCCATCTCTAAGAGAAGTTGTGAAGGAAGAATTTTAAAAACTCTTAGATGTTGATTTTATCTATCCTATATCTGACAGCCAGTGTGTCTCTCCATTGTTGTTAGTCTCGAATAAATATGGGAGATGGCGCATTTTCATTGATTACCGAGAATTGAACAAAGCCACCCTCAAGGATCACTTTTCCCTTCCTTTCATCAATCAAGTGCTTGATACCCACGCTGGTAAAAAGTACTTTTATTTTTTAGATGGCTTTAGTGGTTATAGCCAGATATAGATCGCACCCAAGGATCGAGATAAAACCACCTTTACATGCCAATAGGGGACATTTTTAATATTCCAAATTTTCCATCAGCTAATTGGAATATTAGATTTCTTACTTCTCTTATTTATTTAAGTACATAAAAGGGTGGAGGGACCCATAAACCCAGTAGATGAATAAAATCCACTACTATAGTGTGAATGTGGGTTAATTGAGTAGTGGAGTAGTGTTATGGAGTAGTGGAGCAACATAATAATGAATAAAGAGTGGATTTCATAGAGCATTAATGAGGAAGATGATGAAGATAGTGGAGGAATAAATGCAATATGATGGAGATAGTGGAGAAGAAATTGCAGAGATGATGGAGGAAGTGGAGAGTAATTGCAGCGATGATGGACATCATGGAGGACATCATAGTATTTATGGAGGCTAGTGGTCACATGTGCAATGTATTTATGAGGTGGGCCAAGGGTAGGGAAGGCTGAGAACCATAAAAGAAAGATGAGGCCCGCAAAGGACAGGAGTCTGGATTTTTATTGTTGAGTGTCATAAGACATTTCTTTTCACACTTTAGTTGTTTAGCTAAGTCTGTTGTGATGTTTAGCACCAGGTGTTCACAAGAAGGAATCCCACCCTTACCCATGGGGGACTTCGAGTGCCTACTATGGGAAGGTTTTCTTGGGCAACATTCATCATTCAGAAATCAGTTCCACTTTCAGCTATTCTCATCTGCACTTCTAGCTATAGGAATTACACATTTCTAAACTTGGGTTTGAGAGTTGGAAGGTTGTTCTCAGTATTGTTAGTCATCATTAATTTTTTCTGCTTCAAAGATCACTAAGTACTTGTCCCAGATTTCTAAAAACAATATTTATGAATATTGTGAGTTTTAGAAATCTCACTGCCTTCATTATCCTAACTCAAAATGTTATACTATATTTCTTCTCTGCCTTCTAAATAGTTTAGCTTGTTGATCTAAAAAAATACTTGCCATGGGCTTGTTTATCTCATTTTCACTCTCCATCCCTACCCCAACTCTCATTCACCTATTTCCCCCTCTAAAAACCCTTTTCCTCCACTAAAATCCCCATCAATTTCCTCCCTTCATTATTCCTCTCTATATACACTAAAGTAATGTAAAAAGAAGTTTTTTTTACATTACTTTAAGGTAGAATTTTACCTTTTCGGACCCTTTTTATATTAAAAACCCCATTTTTAATAAAATAAAAAACCTCACCCCTGTATAATAATTTAAGCCCTCTGCCTAATGTTTTTAACCCCCTCTCTCTATCATAAAACTCCCCGTAAAACCTTTATTCCGCCTCTTTTTCTAACCAAGGCTCCTTTCTGCTAAGCCCGACACTCATATAGCCTTCCCCTTCCTCTTAAAAATAAGCACCTCCACTCATTTTTCATAAACATCGGGCCTTCTCTCCATTAAAACTCGTATCCTAATAATATTGCACCATATTTCCCCTGGGTCCCATCTTCCGACCTACCCGCCCCTCTAGCTCATGTGACCACCGTCGATCTCTGCCCTCGATATCCGATAGTCCCCGACGGATATCGCAAATATAATCACACGGGGGTTAATGTCTTGCAACCTCTGTGAAATGGGCAGTTTCACCCTGCCATGCGGAAATCGCCCAATGGTATCGCATTTCCGCCCCCCAAAACCATTTACCACCCCTTTGATGCATGATAAAATATCTCCATTTTTCCAAAACCCCTTTCCCTCCGTGCCAAATTTCAAATCCTCCTGCCTCTATTTGAATTCCTGTTAGTTTTTCCTTCAGAACCAAGCCTCCTCCACCATTTTCTTCTCTACAATCGCCCTCCAAAAACCCAAAAACTCAGGAAAAAGAGTTAAACCCTCTCCCGCATGTTTTTAAGATTAAATAATTGTTATTTATGTAGGTTTTATGGAAAAAAAGTCCACCAAGCCGGCCCATGATCCAAAAATGATGAATGAAACACTGAGTGATGATTCAGGGGTTTAAATCAAATGTTATAAGGACTAGAGGCCTTATGTTGGGATTAATCATTGATGAAACATGATCAACGATGGTTGTTTAATCCCCCAGCAATGAAGAACGTTCGCCTGTGCCAAAACAAAGATAGACAGTAAGCCCAAGAGAGAAAAGACAGTCAAAGGACTGTAAATAAGGAAAAGACAAGATTAGAAAGACTAATCACAGATCAAAGTCAAACCTGAATGATTAAACCAATAAAGAAAAGTTTAAAGAAAGCAAAGACAAACAGTTGAAGGTTAAAGGATTAAGAACGATAAAGACCAAAGGTCAAAAATATTAATTAAAGGATTAATGAACAGACAAAGATTAAGCATATTAAAGAGAACAAAACAAAAATAGAGAGTAAAAGGTCAAACATAGTTTAAAAGCCTAAATACAGAGTTTAAAGACAAAACAAGAGGTAGATTAACCCAAACGCACATTCAAATTAACTACACCTACAGGCATTTACTTCTTTCAAAGATATTTTTCCACCTACAATATTGTTTCCTTCAATAAAGCATCAAAAAATTATTACACTCAGTCAGAGATATTTTCTATCTACCAACAGTTATTGTAAAGTTATGCATAGGCCCTAAATTCAAACATTTCACATATATTCTCTCATAAGTTAATATAGGAGTTATTATTCGAGAGAAGTATCTTCAAATATTTCTTTTTCCTTAGGCCTTCTCATTATCTTGTTGGCATTTGATGAGTTTGAGAGAAATACACAGTTTTCTTGAGTATAAAGAATAAATTGATCTGGTGAAGTTTCTGAATGGCTTTCTTTGATTGATGATGGAGGATAGCTTGTAGGATCCCTGAGCATGGTTAATGGTGAAATTTCTTTGTCTCGTTCTTGCTTTCATGTTTATCATTATGTTCATCTTTCTATGTTGCAGTAGAATAGAAAAGTATAGGCTAAGAAATGTTGTTTGAGGCACCTCAGCCCTTCTTGTTGTCTATTTCCTTTATGTTTTCTTCTTCTGGGTTTGTTTAAGGAATTCTTAGCTGCACCTCAGATCTACCTATGCTTTTTTATTCCATGAATGGTTCAATATAGTAGTTTTAAAATATATTTTATGGTTAGCCATGCCTATTTGATGCTATTTAAACTCTGTTTTGGAATCACTCTTTGAAGTATTACTTGTTAGGTTTTAGCCAGAGAGGCCATGTTTTGATCATGCCCTTTGTCCATGATTGAGAAGTTGCCTTAAAGATGTTTGTAGCTTGATCTTTGATGTTTAGGCATTCCCTCTTCATTGATTAAGGTTATTTGTTATCTTGAATGTTTTCTAACCTTGAAGGTGAAATCACTAGAAGTTAAATGAGTTTCTTGCCTTCTATATTTCATTGGAATTGTTCATCTTGAATGCTTGTTTGTTTAAAGTGTAATATAAGATTTATTGTTTTAACCTGTCTTATGATTATATCCCTATGTTAATCAATATTTGAGACTATCTTGTTTAAAAGTATTTGTTTAAGGATTGTTTACTGCCCTTGCACACCTACTATGCTCACCAACTTAATGTTCATTTCATTACACACATACCTTTAAAGATCCATTTGACTATGCTAGATTTGCCTTGTTATGCATCCTGTTTCATTGTTGAGATATCCATGACTTTCATAGACTCCATAGCCCAATGATTTGAAGACCTCTCACTTCACCTATTGTACTTGACCATCTTACCCAACCAAAAAAACAACAAACCCTACACTTAACAACTAGCCTAAAATCAACCATCGAAAGAAAACAAGTTCACATCATTTGCATATAATAGAGAGAGCCCTCTCTGAGTCTAGGAAGGCTAGCTCCTAGGACTCCAAAGACTGGTTTGATGTTACCTTGTGCATTTGGTCTGCCAATCTGCTAAATCACGGGACACTAACATATTGGTGATCACGGTGGGACCTTCTGAGTTAGTCACAATCTAAGTACCCCTTAGGACTTTAGAAACCCTTGTTAAAGAGTATCGATTGATTTATATCCACCTCATCACTATCACTAACATAATGGTGATCATGATGGGACATTTGAGTCAGTGACAATATTAGTATCCCTAAAGGAACTCAGAAAACTCCAAAAACATCCATAGATTGGTTTTTGTCAGTATTGGTGGTGGAACATACACACATATCCTCAAAACAACTAAAAACATCCACTTGGCGACTCCACTAGCCTCTAGTAGGCCTATTACTTCACTAGTTCTGTTCAGACTTCCCTAGGATTTTATCGAAGCAACCCGAAGAGGTTTAGAAGCCTAGTCCCATATTGTGTGAGTTTACCAAGCACTAAGAGAGGCCAGCCTTCCGAAAATAGTCCTAATGTAATGTTCCTAAATTATCTAAGCTAATTAGAACATTATAATTTTGTTTTATTTTTCATGTTTATGAATAATAGACTAATGGAGGACATGCAACACTCCTTAGATCTAAAAATAAATACATGCTCATTGTGAACAAGATTAAATATGAGCTGGTTGCATAAAAACCACTTGTGTGTGAATAGGGTTTAGCTATTTGACTAGGTCAACATGACCAAATCACAAGACAGTCTAGGTGCATTGAACCTCCTAAGTGATCCGCGCAGTTCTAGAAGGAGTACCTCAGTGTGAAAGGGTCTAATTCAAGTGAAGTGGTTTAGGGTTTTGCACATCCTCATTTTATAAAAAGGAGGGAGAGAACTGAAGAGAGGGTTGTTGAAGATATTTCAAATTTGAGGTTGCTTGGGCAACTCGAGTTCTCTTGGCTGTTTAGCCAAAGGGAAGAGGGTTTCTTGTTTAGGAAACCTCTCTCCTTCCATGGAGTAACTCTTTGGAGGAGGATATTCTGCTTTCATGTCCACTATCCAAAATTTTTCCAAGCTTATACTTCCAACTACAATGCAGATCCTGTTGAGGGTTTTATTTCTTTTGTAGGATGCAACAAGTGGAGTCTAGATCTTTTCAGATCTAGAGCATTTCAATTCTTCTTTTCAGTCGAGGAGGGTTCTAATCCATTGAAGGGTTGTATTGGAATATTGGAGCTTCATTTCAGATCTTGGCATCAGGCCAATGTGTTATTCATGGTATAATTTGTAGTTCCTTCCCTAGATCTACGTTATTTCTGAAGGAGCAATGTTGCAGGGCTTTTGGCATCATTTTGGAGCTAGATCTCTGATGTGAAGGAAGCCTCCTTGCATCAAGAGAAATCCATGGATTGGCCAACCAATTCATGTATATTTCAGGTATGATTCATTCACTAAAGTTTTTTCTTCAGAATTTCTAAATCATGCTGTAGTAAATCTCAGATCTGCTCCGTCATTTTCATGTATTGCTGAAATCCCCAAGGGGAATGTAATAAAGAGCCCTTTGGGAATTTTGATTCATTATTTATCAGTTGCAGATATGTAATATAATAAAATTAAGCTTCAGCCTCCTGTAACTAACGTTGAATGGTTTCTGGGTTATTCTCTTGCCTTGTAGCACCTAAATCTTGAGGGATTTTCCGTGTAAAACCGTTGTTTAACCTTGCTTAATGCTTATGTCATGTTCCTAGAATAATTTCATGATTTTTAATACTATTTTACATTTTACACCTTCAGAAAATATGCTTCCCTTGCTTCAGTAAATTTCTACATCTTCCAAGTCATGGGAAATCAAGGTTTTTCTTGACTAGTCAGGACAGAGGAACTGTTTAACTTAGAAAAACGAATTTGGTTTTACTGAAATTAGGCATGTAGATCCCTCTTGACCTAATATAACATATCCCAGAGCCATGACCCTTATTGTTACACATATTTCTGAATACACTCATTTTAGGGCCAAAATCATCACTTTTCCCCACCTTTTTGCCCATAAAAGTTGAGTAAAGGTTTCTGTAGCACTTGGAATGGGTTTATGAGTGTTTTTAAAAAAACATTATGATATATAAACCACACATCCTTGAAAAATACGTTTTTCAGGCATGTCTTGCTGAGAAATCCATTTTTGGAACATTACAGTGGTATCAGAGCATGATCTTTGGCTCAGCTTGTGGCTTCAAGCCAAAGTGTTGAATCCATGAAGTAGGAATATTTCAAGCTCTATAGAAAAAAAATTTAGATGGCGAGGTAGCCTCTAGATCTCATCGTTTTCTCAAAGGTGAAATATCCAGTAAATGCCCCTGCAGTCAATCTCTGGAATAGAATCTTGATACTCCTGAAGAGGGAACTTTACAGTAGTATCAGAGAAGAGAAGAGAAATAGATCAAAAAGCTGAAGGATATGAGTTTTACCTCATCACATTTCAGATCCAGGAAGAGCCTCTTCAAAGAGGTTAGGCAGAAGAAAGAAGGAGGAAGAAAATGGAACTCCTAGAGCGTTTCAAGAAGCAGAAAGTTGTTGTGAGACTTGCAGAAGGTTTCAAGAAGGAGAGGACGATCCATGCACTTCCTATCCTCACAAATAAGGAGAGCTATACAGAGAAAAACCAGAGCATGGCTTCACCACTTGAAATAATTATGGGTGAGAAGATCTCCCTACCCCCTTTTCAGATCATGAAGGGCATTCAAGAAGATCTCAAGGAGATTGAAAAGGTGGAGACTTGTACCAGCGATATCACAACCTTGGAGAAGCAGCATTCATGTTCAGAAATGGAGGAATGCCACACAGCTACAAAATAAGTTTTTCTTCTATTCACTAAGGTATGACTAAAGATTCATTTATGCTCATTTCAGCACATTATATGAGGAGATCTACATCTTTGCATGCTGCTGATTTAGAACAAAAGAGTTGCACTCTGCTGTACAAAGGTGGTGTTGAAGAGAAGATCACATTTCACGATCCCATGGAGTGCAGGAATCTGATTTGGGATGATGTTATCCCTCATGGGAGGTGTACCAAGATGGAGGATGGAGAGCAAGAGGCTAGAAAGCCACTTGCAGATTTTTGGTACCAGGAAGCAGGAGGCTTGGCTGCACTGGCTGCTCTTGGAAGAGTTTGATCATCACACTCTTTCTAAGGGTATGTGGCAGGATACTTGCATCATGGAGCAACAAAGAGTATGGGCACATTGTTTTGGCATAACATTTTTCATGTCAAGCACCATGTTGTCACTACAGGGATGGGATGATGGAAGTATGAGAAAGCAGCAAAGGATTTTGTTGCTTGGGATGTTCTTGAGAGAGCAAGGGCAGAATTTCTCTCTCAGTTTTCATGATGTTGTAGGAGTAGAAGATGGAACTATCATAGTGTAAAGGGGTTTCTCCTCGACCTTAGATGTTCAAGAAGGACTTTCTTCATGGGAAGGACTTCTCATATGTAGCAGCATTATGGGAGATGCCTTTGACATTCTGCATGTCAAAGATTGGAGCTATGAGTTGATGGGAGCCTACTTGCATAGGCCAACAACGTTGTCACTTTGGAGCTGGGATTTATTGATTCAGTATTCCCAGGATCACTTCTCATTCGATGCACTTGGTGAGCAAAGACGAGGTGAAGAAGATGAAGTGGTAGATGGAGACATCTATTACTGTGGTGTGCTTTTCTTAACTTGGGTTTCCAGGCATGAGGAGAAGGACTTTCGTGCAGCACTTGGTTCATACCCCTTCATGGGAGTGTGCCAAACTATTATTGAGGATTCATTCATGAGTCCCTTTATCTTCTTGCTTCCAACATATGGTGAGAGCTTTTGCTTGCATTCTCTTACCATCTCTTGGCAGTACATTGCTCCACAAGAGGGCAAGCTATTTATTGAGCTTCATGAACTTCATTGGGCCAAATTGCATGATGGATATAGCCATCTATTATGTGGCATTGGGCAAAGATGTTTTCCTTACATGTGGATTCTTATTTCATATGATTAACCATGTCACAGGAGGCAATTTGCCATATACTCTTCTAAAGCAGTAGTTGAGAAGACTTTGCTGTCAGGATTTGGGGGACTGTTGGTAATCTCTTGCAGCACATATAACCTTCAATATCTCCCTCATTATGATGATTATCATGTTTTCTTTTGCTGATATTGTCATTATGTCTATTGAGAGCATGACTGAGGAGGAGACACATGAGATGAGTGTGCCCTTTGGGGAAGGAGACCCCCTCATTTTCTGTAGCACATGTTCTAATGGGAACATGGGAGAAGTTGTGGCCACCATAGCCAAACACTTGTTTCTCTTGGAGGTGGGCCATGTCTGTGATGGAATGCCATGTGATGACTATCTCATATCCCTCACATATGGAGTGTCTTGGGCCATCTGGTTTTGCAGCATTGGAGGAAGGATCTTTGCAGATCTAATCTCCATGATGCCACTTGAGGGCAATATCCTTACAGCCCAAGATCAGTTTTTACTTTACACCTATCCCAAGTGGAGAGGAGAACAGTGTGAGGTAGGCCATCTTGTCTACCATGTGCAGATTTTCAGCCCACCTATTTTGCAGGAGCTCAAGGTGGAGGAACATTTTCATAGAGTTGCCATGTCATGAGGTAACTCATTTTTGGTGGATGATTGCTTGAGGATGGAGAACTCACATGGGGAATGTTATTTCCCAATACACTTCAGATTCCATGCCTCAAGGGAGCCTCTAGGCAACACCTTATTGCCTTCTTGAGTATTTGACTGTTTCATGTTGATAGCTATTCAACTAACCTGCATGCTTGGGAGGGAGAAATATGGAGATTCATTATTGACACAACATCTCATTATTTGGAAGAGTTCATCATATGGGGATGCTACAGTAGGAGGAGGATAAATCCTTCAGTTCTATCCTTACAGTTGCTTGAGGACAAGCAACATTTGGGAGAGGAGGACTGTAATGTTCCTAAATTAGCTAAGCTAATTGGAACATTATAATTTTTTTTTATTTTTCATGTTTATGAATAATAGACTAATGGAGGACATGCAACACTCCATAGATCTAAAAATAAATACATGCTCAATGTTAACAGGATTAAATATGAGCCAGTTGCATAAAAACCACTTGTGTGTGAACAGGGATGAGCTATTTGACTGGGTCAATAGGACAAAATCACAAGACAATCCAGGTGCATTGAACCACCTAAGTGATCTCCGCAGTTCTAGAAGGAGAACCTCAGTGTGAAAGGGTCTAATTCAAGTGAAGTGGTTTAGGGTTTTGCACATCCTCATTTTATAAAAAGGAGGGAGAGGACTCAAGAGAGGGTTGTTGAAGATATTTCAAATTTGAGGTTGCTTGGGAAACTCGAGTTCTCTTGGCTGTTTAGCCAAAGGGAAGAGGGTTTCCTGTTTGGGAACCCTCTCTCCTTCCATGGAGTAGCTCTTTGGAGGAGGATGTTCAGCTTTGTCCACTATCTGGCATTTGGCCAAGCTTCTACTTACAACTGCAATGCAGATCATGTTGAGGGTTTGATTTCTTTTGTAAGCTACAACAAGTGGAGTCTAGATCTTTTCAGATCTAGAGCATTTCAATAATTCTTTTCAGTCGAGGAGGGTTCCAATCCATTGAAGGGATATATTGGAAGATTGGAGCTTCATTTAAGATCTTGGCATCACGCCAATTTTTTCTTCATGGTATACTTCACAGTTCCTTCTCCAGATCTGTGTTATTGCTTAAGGAGCAGTGTTGTGGATTTTTTGGCATCATTTTGGAGCTAGATCTCTGATGTGAAGGAAGCCTCCTTGCATCAAGGGAGATCCATGGATTGGCCAACCAATCCATGTATATTTCAGGTCTGATTAATTAACTAAAATTTTTTCTTTAGAATTTCTGAATCATGCTGCAGTGAATCTCAGATCTACTCCGTCATTTTCATGTATTGCTAAGATCCCCAAGGGGAATGTAATAAAGAGCCCTTTGGGAATTTTGATTCATTATAGATCTTTGTTTTCATGTATTTATCAGTTTCAGATCTGTAATATAGTAAAAATAAGATTTAGCCTCCTGTAACTAAAGCTGAAGGGTTTCTAGGTCATTCTCTTGTCTTGTAGCACCTCAATCTTGAGGGATTTTCCGTGTAAAACCGATGTTTAACCTTGCTTAATTCTTATGTCATTTTCCTAAACTAATTTCCTGATTTTCCATACTGTTTTACATTTTACACCTTTATAAAATATGCTTCCCTTGCTTCAGTAAATTTCTGCATCTTCCAAGTCATGGGAAATCAGGGTTTTTCTTAACTAGTCGGGAAGGAGGTTATGTTTAACTTAGTAAAACAAATTTGTTTTGCTTAAATTTGGCATGTAGATCCCTATAGACCTAATATAACATACACCAGAGCCATGACCCTTATTTTTAGGCATATTTTTGAATACACTCATTTTAGGGCCAAAATCATCACTTTTCCCCACCTTTTTGCCCATAAAAGCTGAGTAAAGGTTACTGCAGCACTTGGAATTGGTTTTTGAGTGTTTTTAAACACTTTTTATGATATCTAAAGAAAAAATCCCTAAAAAATTCATTTTTTAGGCATGTCTTGCTGAGAAATCCATTTTGGGAACATTACACCTAAACTTTCAACCTCTCTATGTTTTGAGTTTGAAATATGGCTTCACAAAAGATCAGTACCAGATCTCATCTAGACCAAGACCCTCCCACCATAGTTTATTACGAAGAAAATATTTTGTTGCAAACTTCTAAAACTAGAAACTTAACTACGGTTAGGACCATTCATAGAGAAATCTTTGTCATTGAACATCTTCCAGCCTTGCAAGATCCCCTGTTTGAATTGCACCGTACAAAGAACCTTTTCAAAACAAAGTCACAAAGTGATCTTGACTAGACTGTCCTTGAGCCCATAGATTTGCAACAGAGTTCTAGTAGAGAAGACTCTCCTTCCACTCCACTTGACTTCCAACTTCTCCATCACTTTAACTCTTTTCATACCAAATCTACTCAAAATAAGTTTTTTGGTCCGAGTACTTCCACCACAGCCATCCATACCTCCATTGTTCAAACCACTTCACTTCATCCCCCACCACCTCTCACAAATCCTCCCCTTGTAAATCCTCCCTGGATTCCACTAGCACCCATCATGGCATATTGGTATGTGTAATGTCCCAATTTTTGCAGCTAAATGGGAACATTGCATTCTAATTTCAATTTTCTTTGTTCATGAATAAAAGTATGTGAAGGAGGTTTATTAAACTCCTAATTTGAGAATAAATACATGCCCAATGTGAAAGGGGACAAATCTGGGCTATTATATTAAACACCCCTAACTGTGAAAAGGGGAAATTCATTTGCATGGGTCAACTTGGCCCCACCTACAGCGCAGTTTGGAGGGAAGCTTATCCATCAACCACAACGTACTTCTAGAAGAGGATCACATGTGTGAAAGGGGATAAGTTGAAGAAGATGGTTTAGGGTTTTGGCAAGCCCTCATGTTATAAATAGAAGGAGAGGCAGCAAGTAAAGGTTGTTGAAGAATTTTTAGAAGTTGCTGCAGCAACTCAAGTCTCTTGGTTGTTTAGCCCAAGGGAAGAGGATTTCCTGTTTAGGAATTCTCTCTACTTCCATGGAGTAGCTCTTTGGAGGATATTGTGATGCATCTCTCCACTATTCGGCATTATGGCCAAGCCACATCTCTATAGCAGTGCTGGTCCTGTTGAGGGTTTTGCAGCTGCTTGTGATTTGTAGCAAGTGGGGGAACTAGATCTGCAAGATCTAGTTGTTTAGAGGAGATTTCTATCAGGGAGGGTGTCTTGTGACCACCCAGAAGAGGATCTCACTCTCATTTTTATTTCAGATCTATAATCTTCATTTTTTGTATCCGTTCATTCTAGCTACTGCGCAGTCCCTCTCATGAATTGCATTATTTCTCATGTACTGCTTCTCTATTGTCTAGATCTTTCTTTGTACTAGCTTTCTGGTGATTGAGGCTTGCCTCTCACTTTGCAGATTTTTAAAGTAGCTTGCTGATCTAATAATGTTATGATCTAATATTTAATGTAATGAAATCCATCTTTAGAAATCTTTAAAGTTTCTGCAGTTCAGTGTATTAAAAGCTAGATCTACATCTTCTTGTGCAATATTTTGATAAAACCCCAAGGGGATCTTGTTAAGAAGGCTGATTAGTTTCCAGATCTGGTATGGATCTGATGTTTCAGCTATTTATCAGTTGTATATCTTATGTTTAACCTACAGCAGCTGAAGATCCTCATATAAAACACTGTCAAGTCTTTATGCAGCATTTCCATGTGTTTCAGCTATAATTTCTGAAGGATTCTTGCTCTTGCTTCAAGTAAAAATTAATTATTCTCTAAGAGAACTTCATTATGGATCTGATTTCTTGCTACCATACTGTAATATGGTTTTGATGACTGATTTCTAGTGACTTCGAATAGAAACCGTGCAATTCCAGAAGGAGGGTTTCTCTATTAACTAATTCTCTCCTTCAGGTGATTTCCAGCTAGTGTTGTTTGTGGGAGATTTTTTTAAGCCCTTAAACTTATTTATTTTTGCTAAAATTATGCATAGGGGTCCCACACATCCTAAAATAAGGGAACCCAACCCTCTTCTATTTTATTTTAACACTATATTTCTTATACAACATCCTCCTTGATCCCATTGTAGATTTTCCTGCGAGTGGAATTTCCTGCTTCTCACTTGTTTATTTTTTTCTTCTCTTTGGATCCATTCTTTAGATCTATAGATCTAAGGTTCCCAAGGGTAGCAAAATCTAAGAGGATTTTTTTATTCCCACACTTTCTGTGTTTCATCATTCTTCTATAGACAGAGTCTAGAACGGGCCAGGAAGCCTCTGGTTTTCATCCTCTCCTTAGAGGTGATATAACCAGTAAATGCCCTACTAGTCTATCTCTGGTTTAGAATTTTTTAGTGTTTTTTCTATGCTGCTATTATTCCATAGTGGAATATCTGAAGATATTCCCTACTGAGCCTAATTTTCCCATTTGGAACATTATAGTGGTATCAGAGCATGATCTCTGGCACAACTTGTGAGATCAAGCTACCAGTGAATCAAGGAGCAGAAGCAGAGATCAGTTGATGCAGCAGATAAGATTATCCTCATCATTTTGAAGATCTAAGAAGAGCCTCTCCCAAGAGGTAAATCAAAAGAGATAAATAAGAAGCACTGAGACTCCTAGAGGGTTTCGAGAAGAAGCAAGTTGCAGAAGAGCTGCATGAGATTTCAAGAAGAAGAAGGAAGCCCTAGCACTTCCTATCAGCAAAGTAGAAGACCGGAGGATCCAAGATCTCCTCATAGATCCACTATGCCCACTTTCTTTAAGGAAGGTGAGAGGTATAGCAATGAAGAAAAGAGATGCAAAGAAACTCCTAAAGGGTTTCAAGATGGAGAGGAAGAGCCATACACTTTATGTTATCACAAGGCAAAGAGGATGACTGAAGAAGAGATCTCATTGCTTCTTTTTCAGGCATTGAAGAGTATTGAAGAAAATCTTAAGGGTTTTGAAGAGAAGAGGAAAAATAAGAGCTACAAAGAGACATATCCCAAGGTAACAAAGGAGAATGTCAATCTTGTCACTTTGGGAAAGAGATCTCCATTTTCCCTATCGGCTGCTAAGGAGCTTGCATCTAGAGAAGAGGCACTTGCATCTTTGCAAGGTATTCTTGAGTTCTTATCATATGGGATCCCATGCATGAATCAAAAGATGCATGAGGAGGAGAAGAAAGATTCCAGTGCTGGTATACTTGAAGAAAGGAGGCCATCATTCTTACCAACAGTTGGAGGCATCATTTATCCGGATGAAGGAACTCTTGTGTTCTATCAAGAGGTTCCCACATATTAGTTGATCCAAGGTATGCATAATATCTCAGCACATATTATTTCAAGATCCATGCATAGCCAACGGTTAGATCAAAGTGCTGATTTGAAGCAAATACATGTCACAGCGCAGAGAACCCTTGATCTAATCAAGGATGAGACTGGAAGCTATCCCTATGCATCATTGTTGAGCTGTGTTCAATCTCTTGGGTTGATATGTAGGGTCTCAAGAAAGGGATTAGCACTATCCTATCTTCAATAGTTGATTGTGAGATCAGAAATGACACTTGCTTTGAGACAATATATGCATCACTTTGCAGATCTACAGTGTTGTCACTTAGTGACTATGACAAAAAGGCTTCATCATTCTTGGAGCTTGTTGAAGGTATTACTGTAAATCCAAAGCTTCACTAGTTTTGGAGGATTATACATGAGAGGAAGGTCTCACTAAGAGATCTCAACAAAGGTGCATTTCAGTATTTCATGAGATGCAAAGTTCTTCAGTGGAATTGAGGAGATGGTATTCTACAAAAAGGGGAATGCCATGATTTTGCAACACATCACTCAACTTCCATATTTGAGTGAGTGGATGAGGATGGTGAGCAAGGGTCACATGATCACTTGCAGACATATATGGACTAGCAAGCTTGGTTACGCTAGTTTCCATTGGAAAGACCCCTATCACTCTCCAAAGGTGCCTATTTTTCTTATCTATGCCTTGAAGAGCAACTATTAAATGTATAAGGAGGCATGGCAGCACTGGTTACCTTAGGGTAAGCATGAGCTCTACCCAAAGATTCCCATTCTCTTATCTCATGCTTGGTACATCATTGGTAGATTACATGAAGAGGAAGCATGGATGATGTGACTGTTAGAAGAAAAGTTGGACATCACAAGCTAAATATTATGTCCATGTATTCACCTATGCTTGAAGTATGTCTCATATGCCCACATGCATTTTTTTTGGAGGTATATTTCATGTATGAACTTAGCTTGGGAGGAGGAGTGACTCCCACATGATGTGGTATGAGGAGATTGCTTGTACTATGTTGATGAGGAATTTTACATGTTCATCATTATGTTGTTGCTCTAAGATCCACATGTTGATGAGGCAAGAAGGCTGCAAAGTCCTTGTTGCTATGGATGCTTTTGGGTGAGTGTGGTTGCTACCCAATAGCTCATTATTTTCTGAATCATGCCTTAGACTTCATTTTTATGTTGCAAAAAAAGAAGGCATGTACAAATTTGTTTTACTTGAGAAGGTATGACCACCACATAACATCTCCTATGTCTATGTGTTTTTCATGGTGTGAAACTTGGCATGATCATCTCAAGATGTGCGTTGATGATGGTACTTTGTATTGGGCTGATGTGACATGTCATATGTCCATTAGTATGGCTTGGTTTCATGATGCACATGAGGAGGAAAGAGGGAAGCAAGATCCCTTGTTGCTTTGATGCTTTTGAATGAGTATGGTGACCACCCCATGACTCATAATTTTCTGGTTCGCGCCTTATGTAACAAAGATAACTTGCAGCAAAGAAGGCATGCACAACATCTTTTAGGAAGCATGGATTTTCCATATAACATGGAGGAGATGGAGGATGGTAGAAAAAGGCCTTGCAATGGTGGTTGATTTTGGGAGAATATGGTTTGACATAATTTGTTTACCCATATTACTCCTTTCCTTCTTCTTCTTTGCATAACGATGAAATGATGGAGTTTGAATCCAACAAGGCCAACAGGGCTAAGAATGGAGGCATAGAAATTCTTATTCAAGTTCACAAAAATGGGATGGAGGAATGTTCTACATGATGAAGCTTTTTATTTATGGTAGGAGCTACCTTACTTTATGTCTCTCATGTATTTGTGATGCTGTTGGACATCATGTATTTGTCATCTTGTGCTTCATGGTAAGAAGAGGACATCTAACCTCAGAGTTGGAGGTCATCTCATGCATTGGTAGAAGACAAAGTTGGAACCAAAGATACATAACCTATTTCAGCAAATGGAGGAAGCATTGCTTATGTGGATGCCATTTGGAGTGAATGGATGGTTTGCATCTACAACAAGAGTTGCTTGGGAGCAAGCAACATTATGCCGGGGGCGATTGTAATGTCCCAATTTTTGTAGCTAAATGGGAACATTGCATTCTAATTTCAGTTTTCTTTGTTCATGAATAAAAGTATGTGAAGGAGGTTTACTAAAATCATAATTTGAGAATAAATACATGCCCAATGTGAAAGGGGACAAATCTGGGCTATTATAATAAACACCCCTAAGTGTGAAAAGGGGAAATTCATTTGCATGGGTCAACTTGGCCCCACCTACAGCGCAATTTGGAGGGAAGCTTATCCATCAAGCACAACGTACTTCTAGAAGAGGATCACATGTGTTAAAGGGGATAAGTTGAAGAAGATGATTTAGGGTTTTGGCAAGCCCTCATGTTATAAATATAAGGAGAGGCAACAAGTAAAGGTTGTTGAAGAATTTTGAGAAGTTGCTACAGCAACTCAAGTCTCTTGGCTGTTTAGCCCAAGGGAAGAGGATTTCATGTTTAGGAATCCTCTCTCCTTCCATGGAGTAGCTCTTTGTAGAAGATTGTGATGCATCTCTCCACTATCCGGCATTATGACCAAGCTACATCTCTATAGAAACGCTGGTCCTATTGAGGGTTTTTTAGCTACTTGTGATTTGCAGCAAGTGGGGGAACTAGATCTGCAAGATCTAGTTGTTTAGAGGAGATTTCTCTCAGGGAGGGTGTCTTGTGACCACCCGGAAGAGGATCTCACTCTCATTTTTATTTCAGATCTGTAATATTCATTTTTTGTATCATTTCATTCCAGCTACTGCGCATTCCCTCTCATGAACTGCATTATTTATCATGTACTGCATTATTTATCATGTACTGCTTCTCTATTTTCTAGATCTTTCTTTGTACTAGCTTTCTGGTGATTGAGGATTGCCTCTCACTTTGAAGATTTGTAAAGTAGCTTGCTGATCTAATCATGTTCAGATCTGATATTTAATGTAATGAAATCCATCTTCAGAAATCACTGAAGTTTCTATAGTTCAGTGTATTAAAAGCTAGATCTACATCTTCTTGTGCAATATTTTGATAAAACCCCAAGGGGATGTTGTTAAGAAGGCTGAGTAGTTTCCAGATATGGTATGGATCTGATGTTTCAGCTATTTATCAGTTGTATATCTGATTTTTAACCTACATCAGCTGAAGCTTCTCATACGAAACGCTGTCAAGTCTTTATGCAACTTTTCCATGTGTTTCAGCTATAATTTATGAAGGATTCTTTCTCTTGCTTCAAGTAAAAATTAATTCTTCTCTAAAATAACTTCATTATGGATCTGATTTCTTGGTGTCGTAGTGTAACATGGGTCTAATTACTGATTTCCAGTGACTTCCAGTAGAAACTGTGCAATTCCAGAAGGAGGGTTTCTCTATTAACCAGGTCTCTCCTTTAGCTAATTTCTAGCTAGTGTTGTTTGTGGGAGATCTATTTAAGCCCTCTAAACTCATTTCCTTTTGCTGAAAATCTGAATGGAGGTCCCAAACATCCTAAAATAAGGAAACACAGCCCTTTTTTTCATTATTTTAACACTGGATTGCTTATACAACATCCTCCTTGATCCCATTGCAGATTTTCCTGAGAGTGGAATTTCCCGCTTCTCACTTGTTTAGTTTTTGCTTCTCTTTGGATCCATTCTTTAGATCTATAGATATAACATTCCCAAAGGTAGAAAAATCTAAGAGGATTTTTTCATTCCCACACTTGCTGTGTTTCATCAGTCTTCTATAGACAGAGTCTAGAACGGGTCAGGAAGCCTCTGGTTTTCATCCTCTCCTTAGAGGTGATATAACCAGTAAATGCCCTACTAGTATATCTCTAGTTTAGAATTTTTTGGTGTGTTTTCCATGCTGATTTGATTCCATAGCGGAATATCTCAATATATTCCCTACTGAGCCTAATTTTCCCATTTGGAACATTACAGTATGCCCCCCTGGTTTTACCACAGCCTCTAGTACCTTTGCCAAATTACTAACAATCTAAGATCCCTCATTTCACAGGATTTGACTCAACCGCTACCCAACAACATGTAGAAAGAATGAATGATGCCTTTGACTATATGGAGTTGGAAGAAGAAACCATTAAAATGAGGATATTTTCACAAATTTTAGGAGGGGAAGCTAAAAAATGGTTTAAAAACTTAACTTCCAACAGCATAAATAATCTCCCTTCCCTCTACCAAAATTTCATAAACAAGTGGGAAATTAAGAAAAACCCCTCCAAATCCTTTCAGAATATAAAAATCTTAAGAGGAATGCGGGGGAAAGTGTACAAGATTATTCCACCAGGTTTAACAGTTTCTACAATGACCTCCCTCGTCACATGAAACCCCCATAAGGCCTAGAACTAGTAAAATTTCCAGAAGGCTTTGATCTGTAAATGACCTTCCAATTGAGGGAGAGAGACCCCACAACTTTAGAAGAAATGCAAAGAGGGGTTGTGAGTGCAGAAACCAAACTCATTGAGAAAAGGACTAGGATGAAATCAGAAATGAAAGTAACATATAAAGATGAAACCATGCCCTCCACCTCTTCATCTGATGCCAATATTGACAACCTAGTTAGAAAAATGTAGAGAATGATGGAGAAGATAAGAATAAATTAAATAATTCCTTCTAAGGAAAACAAAAATAATCTACAAAACATAAATAATAATCAAAACTTTAGAAGGGACACTCCCCAAATCAGACAGAGAGAAAATTACCAACAAATCAGGCCCCCTTTCCAAGACAATTATGTAGATGACAAGGAAAGAGAGACTGAGGAGTTGGAATAAAATTACATCAATCTTCTAGAATCTAATAATGAGGGTGATGTTTCTCTCATTACAGAGGACCAAAATTAGTTTTCCTCAAACCAAAATGAAACCAATTATGAGGACTCTGAATACTACAAATTGGGATTTGAGAATGCCATAAATGAGGTTCATAGTCAATATGACCTTAGGAGCCAAAAGAACCAAGATGACCACAAGAAAAACAATCTATACATTGTTGTTAGGAAAACCCCTGAAAACACTCCTAAAAAGACAGCAGACAACACAAACACTATGGCTAAGAAAATTGATCCAAACAAAGAAAAAATCAGCCAACAAAATAGTGAACCAAGCTACGCTAGTACCTCTACTAGTGGCTCTAGAAAATATCTTCTAAATAAAATTCCTAATAAAACTCAGCAAATCAGAATTTTTGAACAGACTATGTGTGAAAAAACAAATGTAAATATGTCAAAAACACTAGCACTATCCAGTCTTGAGGGAGATATTCCCAAGATCAAAATTAGCATGCCCCTTGATGAACTAGTAACCCAAGATGTATATAGGAATTAGGTCTTGAAAGCTTTGAATATAGGAAATGACAATGAGAATTAAACTTGATTGATGAGAAACCAGAGCTGTTGTTTGGTCCTGAAGTAGAGGGAAAATACCAAGAAGGAGTTGTCCCTCCTTTCGATATCATCTTAAACATACATGACAAAATATTACACAATGCCATGCTAGACTTCGATGCCTCACACAACCTCATGCCAAAGGTGGTGAGGGAGAGATTAGGCCTAGAAATAACTAAACCTTACAAAGACTTGTACTCATTCGATTTGAGTAGAGTCAACTGTTTGGGCCTAATCAAGGATCTTTGTGTCAATTTAGCACAAATAGTTGCTAAGAGCCTAGTCATGGACATAGTTGTTGCTGACATCCCCCCAAGTATGGCATGCTTTTATCAAGATCATGGGGATCCAAACTTCAAGGTAGCCTTCAAATGGATATGGCATATGATACTATCTCTATCTTCAACCAAACGAAGAGGTTACACTAGGAGTCCCACATGAAGTATATGGTAAGTACCCTAGATAGGCCAAACAACACCTCTGTATATTCCATTCATTTGGACTTACACTAATTCATATTGTATAATGAAAATGACAAAGATATAGGCCTTCCAGAACAATCAAATCTATCCTCAAAAGAAGAACATATCATCCAAAAATCTAGCAGCCCTGAACAACAACATAGTGGCAAACATGAACTAGAAACACTTTGGAACATGAGCTTTCATAGCTCTTGTGGCAAAGAAAGTTCAGGATTTGGTGTCTGGATACATAAAACAAATGAAGGCCATTCATACAAAATATATTTTTAGTGCACTAATAACATTGCAGAATATGAGGCTCTCCTCCTTGGCTTGAATTTTCTCAAAGACTTAGGAGCTAAGAAAATATCTTCCCAAGGAGACTCAAAGTTGGTCATTAAAAAAAATCAAAGGTAGTATTCAGCAAATAATCCAATATTAAGATATTACATAAATGCTACCCTGAATATTCTCAAAACCTTTGATAAATATGAGCTCACTTTTGTCCATAGAGCCCAAAATTTCCTTGCCAATGAGATTGCCTTTGTTTGCCAATAATTGCCAAATATCCCATGCAACTGAAAAATACACTATCAAAGTAAAAAAATGGCCAACAATGCCTGAAAACATAAACCATTGGCAAGTGTTTGAGGGTGATGAAAAAATTGATAATATTCTAAAATCTAGGAATGAATTTGCGAGAACAAGACCAAGCCTAGAACATGATGAAGGTGTTTTTTCTGAAGAACAAGCCCATAAAATAGAGCTATCCTCTAATGCTAATATAAATATGATTTCACATCCTTGTGAAGTAGAAATATTTGAGGATCTAGACCAAAGAGACCTTGAGGTTTTACAATGTAAAGATTATACATTACCAAGGGGACTTGCCCCATTAGAAGAGTTTTTCGACTTTAATGATGTGGCTAAAAAACCAAAGATAGAATCCACCGAGAATGATGTAGAGAAGTGTAACATAGGTAGCCTAAGGGAACCCAAAGTGATCAAACTCTCTAAAAATATTCCTCCTCACATAAAAAAAAGGTATGTTGAGATTTTTCAAGAGTTCAAAGATGTGTTTGCATGGGGGTATGAGGATTTGAAATATTATGACACAAGCATTTTTCAACATAAAATTCCTCTTAAGGAAAATCATAAACCTTTCAAACAAAAATTGAGGAGAATAAACCCTATCTTACTACCTTTAGTTGAGAAAGAGATTAAAAAGATGTATGATGCCAGGATCATAGTTCCCCTTAGATACTCAGAGTGGGTTTCCAACCTTGTGTCAATTAGGAAGAAGACTAGGGAGATTAGGCTTTGCATTGACTTTAGAAATCTGAACAAAGCCACCCTAAAGGACAACTACCCCTTGCTTAAAATGGATCGCATACTTCCAAAGGTAGTTGGCTCTAAGAGAATATCATTGCTTGATGGCTTTTCCGGTTACAACCAAGTCCTAGTACTCCCAAGTGATCAACACAAAACTTCCTTCCCCACACCTTGGGATAAATTCATGTATGTTAAATTTCCATTTGGGTTGATGAATGCAGGGGATACTTTCGAAATGGCCATGGACATAGTTTTTTTAGAAGAAATAGGCTACTTCATAGTCATTTACCTTGATTATGTCATTGTTTACTCTAAGACTAATGAAGAGCACTTAATCCACTTGAGAAAAGTTTTTGAAAAGTGTAGGAAGTATGTTCTATCCTTGAATCTCAAGAAAACATTGTTTGGTCTCCAGGAAGGAAAAATCCTAGGCCACATCATCTCTGAATAAGGAATCAAAATAGATCCCAAAAGGATTGAAGGCATATTGAAAATCATCCATCCTAGAAACATCAAAGAGTTTCAATCCTTTATTGGGAGGATAAATTTCTTGAGGAGGTTCACCCCCAACCTTGCTGAACTTTTGAGGAATATTACAAACATGCTAAAAAAGGAGATAGGGGTTAAGTGGAAATTGGAAGCTAAACAATCATTTGAACTAGAAAAACAAGCTCTCACTCAAACACCAGTTCTACTCAGTCCTAAGTTTACCAAGGATTTCTACATTTTCTCATTTGCATTTGAACATACAATTGTTGCATTATTATTGCAAAAGAACATGATGGGGCAAGAACAACCTATAGTATTCTTCAGCAAAGCCCTTAGAGATGCTCCTCTAAAGTACAACATCATGGAGAAACAATCCTTTGCCTTGATTAAGGCATTGAAATACTTTAGAGTTTATATCTTACATTCTCATATCATTGCTTTTGTTCCTCACACAATTGTTAAAGACATTTTGAATCAGGACCCTGATTGTAAAAGGGGAAAGTGGATTGCTATTATTTTAGAATATGACTTAGAAATTAGACCCACTAAACTCAATAAAGGACAAGGACTTGCAAAAATTATGGCTGAATCAAATTTAAAAGCATTAGATATGAATTTGGTTGATTTTTTAGAAGAACAAGAAGGATGAACAACTCCCCATGTTGAAGAGGTATTTTTGAATTTATCTTGGTATGCTGATATCCTATATGTGCTTTTATATCTTAATACTTCTCCTACATTATCAAAGATGAAATCTAGATTCCTAAAACAAAAAGCTTTGAAATTATGCATTTTAGATGGACTGTTGTATTGGAAGAATTCTGTAGGCATTTTCCTTAAATGTTTTCTTGAGGATGATGTAGATAAAATCATTCATGAGCTGCATGAAGGAGAATGTGGAGGCCACCTTTACTAGAAAACCACAGCTAAAAAAATCCTTAGAGCTAGCTACTATTTGCCCACCCTTTTTTCTGACACCCACAAACTGGTCATGACTTGCCATAAGTGCCAAATTTTTTATGGCAAGAGAAAACTCTTACCTTTTCCATTGCATCTGATCGTTGTTGAAGCTCCTTTTCAACAATGGGGTTTAGACTTCATTGGAGAGATTCACCCCACCTCATCTACCCAACATAAGTGGATCCTCACTGTTACTGATACTTCACCAAGTGGATAGAAGCCATCCCCTCTAGGAATGCCACCGACTCAGTCATTATCAAATTTCTTGAGACTAACATCCTGACTAGATTTGGTTGCCCCAGAAAGATCATCACAGATAATGTTTTTTCCTTTACATCCAAAATAATGGTTGAATTTTTTTATAAATATCACATCACATTAAGACATTCCACAAATTAATACCATCAAGGTAATGGGCTAGTTGAGTCTTCTAACAAAATGTTGGTTATTATCATCAAGAAGCTTTTGGAACAGAATAAAAAAGCATGGCATGGCAAGCTAATACTTGCACTATGGGCTGATAGACTAACCACTAAGAAATCAGTTGTTATGTCTCCATATCAACTATTGTATGACATGGATGCCATTTTCCCAACATCCTTGGGAGTTCTGGTGAGAAAGCTTCTCCAAGAAGTGAAATCAAAATAAAATGACATGCAAAGGAGGCTGAACCAAACCATTCATTTACAGTAGATAAGAGAGGAGGTTTACAAAATGACCTAAGCAGTGCAAGAAAGCATAAAGAAAATATTTGACAGAAGAACTGAAGCCAACAATTTCCACATTGGAGACACAGTGCTGAAATGCAATTCCAGGAGAGAGGACAAAGGTAAAGATGGTAAATTTGAGAATTTATGGAAAGGTCCTTATCTCATTCAGTCAGTTAGAGGTCATAATGCTTTCTTTTTATAAGGACTAAATCGAGAAGAATTATTTGGAGGTCTTGTCAATGGCAGGATGCTCAAGCACTATTTTTGTCAAGAGTCCTAGTTTCAAGCTTTAATTCATTGAACATAACATTACATCATGAAAAATCAGTAAAACAAAAACATGAAAATATAAATAAAGAGGGCAGAATTTAAAAGAGGTACAACCCCATACCCAAAAAAATAGTAATGTTGAAAGTTTGCAAGATAAAATGCCACTACTTGTTCAAAAGATTCTTATTAAGTCATCTAGTCTAATCATGTCTGAACATGTTTTCAATTTATTGTTGATAGGTTAGAGAAAAAGATCTTGTCAAAAATTTTAAACTAAACTTGTCATTAGGAATAGATTAGGAATGAAAGATACTAGTTCCACATGCTCGAAACTGAATCTAAGGGAAAGATAGGGATGCATAGAAAATGATTGATCACAACCCTTATTTTTCTAGTTTTCTTATACACAAATAATGTTTGTGTGCGGCTTGTCTGAATGCGACAATCCATGGTAAGTCAGATTGCTTAATCTTGATTTAAACCATGCTTTCAATTTCATGTTAATAGCTTAGAGAATGAAGTCTGCCAAACAACTTAATCTTTGTAGTCAAATATTCTAGGTAGAGAATAAAAAGAGTTCACAAGCATAATCTGAATCCTTGGATGATATAAGTGTAGAACTAGTTAGTTTCCTATTTTCAAAAGAAAAATAATGCTAAAGGTTTGCAAATCAAAGTACACCCAAAAGAAGAAAAAATGTTAGAGGTATGATGGGTAGGTTGAAGTTGAGTTGGAATGATCATAATATTTTAGATTTCAAAGATCACAACTTCAAAAGGATTGCAGTAAAACAACAAGTTAAAGAAAGGAGGTGTGTCAAATTGCAAATCAAGGCACTGGTCTAAATCTTCTAGAGATTTGATCTCTGAGGTTCTTGACACCTCCTAAAAGTGAGCTGCCTTGCCCAAGTGGAGCCATTGTTAGTCATTAGTAATTTTTTCTACTTTAAATATGACTAAGTACTTTTCCTATATTTCTAAAAACAGGATTTATGAATATTGTGAGTTTTAGAAATATCACTACCTTCATTATTCTAACTCAACATGTTTTACTATATTTCCTCTCTACCTTCTAAAAAGTTTACCTTGTTGATCTAAAAAAGGACTCGCCATGGGCTTGTTTATCTCATTTTCACTCTCCATCCCTACCCCAACTCTCATTCACTTATTTCCCCTTCTAAAAACCCTTTTCCTCCATTAAAACCCCAACCAATTTCCTCCCTTCATTATTCCTCTCTATATACACAAAAGTAATGTAAAAACAAGTTTTTTTTACATTAATTTAAGGTATAATTTTACCTTTTTAGACCCTTTTTTAAATAAAATAAAAAACCCTGCCCCTGTATAAACATTTAAGCCCTCTGCCTAATGTTTTTAACCCCCTCTCTCTATCATAAAACTCCTTGTAAAGCCTTTCTTCCGCCTCTTTTGCTAACCAAGGCTCCTTTCTGTTAAGCCTCGCACTCATATAACCTTCCTCTTTCTCTTACAACTAAGCGCCTCCGCTCATTTTTCATAAAACCTAGGCCCACTCTCCATTAAAACTCGTGCCCTAATAAGATTGCGCCATTCGTCCCCCAGGTCCCATCTTCCGACCTACCTGCCCCTCCAGCTCATGCGACCACCGTCGATCTCCGCCCTCGAGATTTGACAGTCCCTGGCACATATCACAAATATAATCGTACGAGGGTTAACATCTTGCAACATGTGCAAAATGGGTGATTTCTCCCTGCCACGTGAAAATCACCCAATGGTATCGCATCGCCACCCCCGAAAACCATTTACCACCCCTTTGTTGCGCGATAATCTGTCTCTGGTTTTCAAAAAACGCTTTCCCTCTGCGCCAAATTTCAAACCTTCCTGCCTCCTTTTGAATTCCTGTTGGTTTCACCTTCAAAACCAAGCCTCCTCCACCATTTTCTCCTCTACAATCACCCTTTGACAACCCAAAAACTTGGGAAAAATCTGTAAACCCTATCCCGCATGGTTTTAAGGTTAATTAATTTCTTTTTTTGTGCATGATTTATGGCAAAAAAGTCCACCAAGCATTCCCACAATCCAGAATTGATGAATGAAACCCTGGGTGATGATCTAGGGGGTTAAATCAAATGTTAGAAGGACTATAGGCCCTATGTCAGGATTAATCATTGATGAAACATGATCATCGATGGTTTTTAATCCCCCAACAACGAAGAACGTTCCCATGCGCCAAAACAAAGACAGATAGTAAGCCCAAGAGAGAAAAGACAGTCAAAGGACTGTAAACAGGGAAAATACAAGATTAGAAAGACTAATCACAGATCAAATACAAATTCGAATGCTTAAGCCAACAAACCAGAGTTTAAATAAAGTAAATACAAATAGTTGAAGGTTAAAGGATTAAGAAGGATAAAGACCGAAGATCAAAAAGATTAATTAAAGGATTAATGAACAGATAGAAATCAAGAATATTAAAGAGAAAGCAATATAAATAGACACTAAAAGGTTAAACAAAGTTTAAAATCCTAAATAAAAATTTTAAAGACAAAATAAGACGTATATTAACCCAAAATCACATTCGAATTAACTACACCTATAGGAATTTACTTCTTTCAAAGATATTTTGCCACCTACAGCATTGTTTCCTTCAATAAAGCATCAAACAGTTATTACACTTAGTTAGAGATATTTTCTATCTATCAACAGTTATTGTAAAGTTATTTATAGGCCTTAAAGTCAAGCATTTCACATATATTCTCTTAGAAGTTAAGATAGGAGTTATTATTCCAGAGAAGTATCTTCAGATATTTATTTTTCCTTAGGCCTTGCATGGTCTTCAAGGTAAAGGACTCGTTAACTATATAATAAATGACACCCAAACCCTGATTTAGATTCACCTCCTCATTTGAAGATAAATACTGCATTTGAGCTCATTATCCTGTTGGCATTTGATGATTTTCAGAGCAATACATGGTTTTCTTGAGTTTGAAGAAGAAATTGGTCTTGTGGAATTTCTGAATGGCGTGCTTTGATTGGTGATGAAGGAGGATAGCTTGCAGGATCCCTGAGCATGGTTAATGTTGAAATGTATCTATCTAGTTCGTGTTTTCATGTTTATCCTTATGTTCATCTTTCTATGTTGTAGTAGAACAAAAAAGTATAGGCTAAGAAATGTTGTTTGAGGCACCTTAGTCCTTCCTGTTGTCTATTGTCTTTATGTTTTCTTCTGCTGGGTTATTTTAAGGAATTCATAGCTACTCCTTAGATCTACCTATGCTTTTTTATTCTATGAATGGTTCAATATAGTATTTTTCAAATATGTTTTATGGTTAGCCCTACCTATTTGATGTTATTTAAACTCTATTTTGGAATATCTCTTTGAAGTATTACTTGTTAGGTTTTAGCCAAAGAGGCCATGTTTTGATCATGCCCTTTGTCCATGCTTGAGAAGTTGCCTTAAAGTTGTTTGTATCTTGATATTTGATGTTTAAGCATTCCCTCTTCATTGATTAAAGTTATTTTTTATCTTGAATGTTTTCTAACCTTGAAGGTGAAAGCACTAGAAGTTAAATGAGTTTCTCGCCTTCTATATTTCATTGGAATTGTTCATCTTGACTGATTGTTTGCTTAAAATGTAATCTAAGAGTTATTGGTTTTCCCTATCTTATGATTATATCCCTATGTTAATCAGTATTTGAGACCACCTTGTTTAAAAGTATTTGTTTAAGGATTTCGCTTACAGACCTACTATGCTCACCAACTTAATGTTCATTTCATTACACACATACCTTTAAAGATCCATTTGACTATGCTAGATTTTCCCTGTTATGAATCCTATTTCATTGTTGAGATATCCATGACTTTCATAGACTCCAAAGCCCAATGATTTCAAGACCTCTCGCTCCACCTATTCTAATTGACCATTATACCCAACCAAACAAACAAGAAACACTACACTTAACAAATAGTCTAAAATCAACCATATAAAGCAAACAAGTTCACATCCTTTACATACAATAGAGAGAGCCCTCTCTGAGTCCAGGAAGGCTAGGTCCTAGGACTCCAAAGACTGGTCTGATGTTACCATGTGCATTTGGTCTACCAATATGCTAAATCACTGGACACTAACAAGTACTTCAGCTGAGAAACCTATAGACGGATCAGCCCTTAACACTGTGGATCCATTTAAATGTTCTATCAGTTTCATTGTCATATCTAATATCAAGCCATCCATCTAATTCTCCTATGCAGCAACATTTCTTGTAAAAATTATGTAATTCTGTAATGAGGGTTTGAGGGGAAGAGGAAGTTCCAAGCAACTCAGCTTGGAATCTTGTGAGGGATTAATCCTTTACTCTGGGGATCACCTCAGTAGTCTACGATCAACATTGTATTATATATCAACAATATACATCATCAACACTCCTAGACAATGCAATATTACCCAGCAATTGTGCATGCAGCAACTGTATACTCAATGGGGGAGCTAGATCCTAAGCTTCTCAACTTGGGATAGGGAGAAGGGACCAGCCCTTAAGTTAGTGAGGTAAGTGGTTGCTATTGAAATATATAGATCATTATTTTAGCCCCAGATCATTCGTTGTCTCCAGGGAGTGCATAACCCAGCCAACAAGGATATAGTGTGCAACCCAAGAATGGCGGAAATTCCAAACATAAAATATGGCCAAACCATTTATGGGTTTTTATCAGTTTTTCGAGTAGAGTCCGTGGTTAAAATCTTGGATCTAGTTTACCAATACAGTAGCCTCACACACATAAATATTTGTCCCAGCAGCAGTAGTTTTCAGTAGAAATAGTTTATACTTTCCACTGCTAGGATTTAGATTTGTTTCAACCATATTTGGATGGGTTGAGTGCATTCATTGTGGATGTATACTCAGTTTTTTTTGCTCCTATGTATGATGTTTTGATGTATTCTGACATTTTTCTAGTTATACATGTTTTATTCTTATTTTACCGTAGTTGGAAGTGTGCATATATTCTATATTCATGTATTTCCCATTTTGGGATATTACAGTGGTATAATAAACATGATCTTTGGCTTAAATTTTTGGCATAAGAATAAGAAGAAGAAGCAGAAAGAGAAGAATTCTACAATTGAGGAAGGATTGAGTTTTGCGACACTTCTCTTCAGATCTACGCATGATCTCACCATGGAGATCAAAGAAATGAGAATGGAAAGGAAAAAGGGAACCTAAAGAGGGTTTCAGAATGGAGAAGGTATGGGCACTTCCTATCAGCAGTATAAACAACCGACGGTGCAGAAAGTTCCACAATGCCCTACTATGCCCACTTTCCTTGCAGAAGGAAATGAATGGCATGGATATGGAGGATATTTGGAGCATGAGACTTTGAGTGATTATCTTGCAGAGTAAAAATCTCAATCTAGAGGATTCAAAGAGAATATAACCTTCCAAAAAAATTTCAAAATTAAAGAGAATCGACGACCCCGCAACAACAATAGAAGAAAGGGAAACATGCATAATAGATTCTTTCTTCCTACATTCGATGGGTCAAAAGCAAGAAAAAATCTTGGATGAAGAAGTTAGATTCATTCTTCTAGCTACACCAAGTAGTGGAAGCAGAGGTTATTCATATTGCAGCATTACACCTTGAGGGTGAAGAAAATGACTAGTGGTTCAGTAGATTTAAGCATGCAAGAGTGATTGTGTATGCAAAGTTCAGTCAAATATTGGTGGCAAGGTTTGATAGAAGAAACCCAGAGGCAGATTCCATTGAGACATTCTCCGACAATAAAGAGAAAATGTATGTGGAGCAGAAGGGAGATCAACTACCACCACCAAAGGGAGATCAACTACCACCACCACCACCAGCAGAAAGAGTACTTGCACATATTGGAGGAGCCCTTGAATTTTGGAAATATGCTCCCAAGACTTTGACAATGAGAGTCCAAGGCATGATTCAGGAGGTGAATGAGGAAGAGGAAGCAGATACTAGTGCTAGTGCAGTAGTAGAGGATCAACCATCACCATCACCAATAGTTGGAGAAGAAATTGCACCGGTTGGAGGAACTCTTGTAGCTTTGCAAGATGTTCCTAAGCATCAGCTTATCCAAGATATGTAAACATTTCCACCTAAGATTGTTTCAGCACATCATATTGAGATTTGTGGGGTCATGCCATAAGGGAAATTGCATGACCAAGGGTTAGAGCACATTGTTGATTTGGAGCAGCAGACTATCACTGCACAGAGGACCCTTGACTGGTTCAAGGAGAAGATGTATTACTATCCTAGTTTGACATTGTTGATCTGCACACAACACTCAATGTTGGAGTGTGGATTTTCTGAGGATGGGATTAGCACAGTCCTAATTCAAGGAAGATATACAATATCTTTCAAGGACTAAAATTTATTGTCACATGAGTTGTCATATTATATTTATGAAAAAGAGATATTGGCCATTATGCATGCATTGGTCAAATTTCGACAATTTTTGATGGGTAGTAGATTTCGGATGAAGACCAAAAACCATAGTCTTCGACATATTTTTGAGGAGAAGCAACTACAGAACAAGCAACAACGCTGGATCAGTATAATGCAAGGCTATGAGTTCAACATTGTGTATGGAGAGGGCCATGTGGCAATAGATGCACTATCGTGGAGATCAACAACGGTGTCACTGAGGAGCAGTGATGATTTGAGGGTCCAATTATTATTTGAGCATTCTGATGACCGCTTCACTTATGAAGCATTGGATGGGAACATGGTAGATGGTAGAGAGCATGTGATGGATAAGATATTCCATTATTAGGACAAAGCCTTTTTGATGAGTATCTGACATATCAAAGAGAATTTTATGCATGCAGCATATTCAGAACCTCATAGGTTCTACTGGGCCATCGGAGAAAGGTTCTCATGGAGATACCTCAAGGAGGATGCACTTCGACAAATCATGGAGTGAAAGTATTGTCATCAGATTGTGGAGGATGGTATTGTTGACATTGATCCACTATCGAGGTATGCACAATGCTTCGACATTTTCACATAGTACATCTCTTCTTCCATGACCGGATTATCTTTCTAATATATCTTCATTCTTCATGATCTTCCAAAGGCCATAGATAGTGATGGTGAAAGTTATTGTATGAGCATTTTTTGGCAAGAGCTTCTCCATTGGGTGGATACCGAGCTGGTGCATGATATGAGTCATCATCCACAGTTGGATGGATGGATGAAGATGAGGAGAAAGTGGCTAAAAAGCTACTTGTAGATCTATGACACGGGGTAGCAAGAAGCATGGCTACTCTTGGGTGAGTATGGTTACCACCTGACATTTCAGATTGGTATGTTCCATGCCTTGCATAGTACTGAGGTGATGCAACAACATGAGGCATGGTTGTGTTGGCTAATCTTGGGAGAGTATGGCCAAGAAATTGTATTTTATATTTCCATTGGTAGATCACTATTTCCTACCTTGCACAATAGTGATGATATGTAGCAGCTAGAGGCATGGTTGTGCTGGTTACTCTTGGGAGAGTATGGCCACCATATGACATTCCACATATCAATTAGGATGTCACTATATTATACTTGGCATGATGATGTGGTGTGGCAGTAGGAGACCTTGCTGCATTGGCTTCTCTTGAGGGAGTATGGCTACCATAATTGGTATGATGATGATGTTATGTGGAAGCAAGAGGCATTTTCGCAGTGGCTTCTCTTGAGAGAGTATGGCTACCATACTTGATATGATGATGATGTGGTATGGCAGTAAGAGGCACTACTACGATGGCTGCTATTGGAAGACTATGGTTCAACACTTCACATGCCAATCCATATGTCTCTATTTCCTACTTTGCACAATGTTGAGATGATGCTTAAAGAAAGAAAGGCCGCGAGAGCCAAGGATGGGAGAATGGACAGACACAACCTACTCCATGTAGCATGGGTTAGAGAGACAATTTATGAGTTGGGACTTTCCACTTTGGGAAGGAATGTTAGGTCGCTATAATACTAGTGTATCCTCTTATTGTTGTTAGTGTAGCCCCCTTATTGTTATTGTTGTAACCCTGTAGCCCCCATATAGTTATTATTGTGCCCTTACAATATTATTATTATTAGGTCGGCTAGGATTATATTGTGACCCCATGGACTCCTATATATAGAAAAGAGGTTTTTTAATTTGTATCATTCAAGAATTTTTCATTTATATAATGTAAAGGAGGTTTCCCCTCGAAGTGGATGAAGTATAAGGCGTTGATCTCTCTTTTCCTCTATTTTTGGAGCTGGTTTCATAGCATTTGATATCAAATCCTTTGATTCTAGGGTTTCGCTGCTCCAAACAGGTCATCGTGGCATTTACACTATAATTTTTTTTCTATGAAGGTTCATAAGATAAAAATTTTACCACGTAAAGCCTAAATCCAGAGGAACCTTGTGTAAAAATTTCAAACCTTGATTCGAAATATTTTCGGAGATAGGATCTGTGGAAGTTATGGTTTTGTCAGGATCCCAAATTTCATCTAAAATATGTGATATTTGGAAAATCATCATAACGCTCTCTCTGAGCATCAAATTCAAATTTTGTAAAAAGTGGCCAAAATTACACAGACTATAGTTTCCTATGTATAAATTTCACAGTTGGAGGAGAAAATAGTGAGATGTGGCATGTCGTACAAGTTCCCTCTACCGAACTAGTCCATAATTAGGTCATTGTTGAAGATTGGGCATAATGTTTTCTTGAAGCATTCAAATTATGCCAGACCTATGGAATTCAAAACAAGATTCAGAGGGCTAATAAAGGAACAAATTTTAGATATTAAATATCTAAAATCATAGAGATAATTAAGTTTCAATATTGAGATCCCTAAAAGAAATAAAAAGGTGTGTATCTATTTTTTAAAATTTTATAGCGTTTGTTTGAAAAAGAAGTTTGAAGTGATTCCAAGGACATATTGAAGCATTTTTATTAGTATTGGGTTCTATAATGCCTCCAAAAAATAATTCCACAGCCATTAAGCCCTCAGAAAGCTCCACTATGACACATTAAGAGGAAGAATTGTAGTATGAGACAACAAAATTATGGTACCAAGCGCAACAAATTTCGATATTACAAAGAGAAATAAAAGATGAAATAGATGGTTTAAAATAAGAAATGGAGAATAAGTTGGAGATTTTGAAGGATCAAATGAAATTTAATATGGATGATAAAGTAGTGCAACAAGTTCTCCAACTCTCAAAGGATAACTTAACTTTGGTGCAAAATTGAATGAAATAAGAGGAAGATCCACATTGCATCGAAAGAAGTTCTGAAGCAGCCACAAAAACAAGAACTCAAAAACTACCAAATTGATCAATTTCAGAGTATCTCATCGAGTGGAAGAACATACCCACTAAATATTCTACATGGGAGGATGATAATTTTATACAGAAGCATCCAGAAATAATCAACCGTTGAGGGCAACACTTGTTTGAATGAGAGGGGAATGTTAGGTCCCTATAATACTAGTGTATCCCATTATTGTTGTTAGTGTAACCCCCTTATTGTTATTGTTGTACCCCTGTAGTCCCCATATGGTTATTATTTTTCCCTTACATTATTATTGTTAGGTTGGCTACGATAATATTGTGACCCCATGGGCTCCTATATATAGAAAGAAAGTTTTGTTTTCATCATGAGCTTCCTCTACTACCTTTTCGCCATTAGGAATCATTTATTATATCAACTTTTCCAAACCTTCCCTATCTAATTTTAGATCATTCTTCATGTCTTCCATGTTGTGTTTCATTTTTTTCTCTATACCATCGATCTTAGCTTCCATTCCATCCATCTTAGCTTCCACACCTTTCTTCAAACCATCCATATTAGCTTCCATGCCCTTCTTCAAACCATCCATCTTAGCTTCTACACTTTTCTTCAAAACTTTTTATTTCATTTTGAAGTGTAGGGTAACCCCTACACTTCACATATCTCATGTAGGGAAGAGGCTCTTGGGAAGTAGAGGGTTGCCACTTTGGGACTCATTGATGAGGAGAGGCATCTAGCTACACAGTTGGAGGCCATTCTAGACATTCTAGAGAGGCAGCTATGGAGCTGTGCATTCATAACACATTGGAGAAAATGGGTAACCTTCTATATGAGGATGCCACTTGGGAGGGAGATGGATTTGTGTAGCATCCAATTTCACAGTTGCTTGAGGACAAGCAAAATTTTGGTGAGGAGAACTGTAATAGTCAAAATTTTCCTTCAGTTAATTGGAATATTAGATTTCTTACTTTTCTTGTTTAGCTAAGTAAATAAAAGGGTGGAGGGACCCATAAACCCAGTAGATGAATAAAATCCACTACTATAGTGTGAGTGTGGGTTAATTGAGTAGTGGAGTAGCATTATGGAGTAGTGAAGAAGAAAAATAATGAAGAAAGAATGGAGGCCATAGAGTGCTAATGAGGAAGATGATGGAGATAGTGGAGGAATAGATGCAAGATGATGGAGATAATGGAGAAGAAATTGTAGAGATGATGGAGGAAGTGGTGCATTAAATGCACACATGATGGAGGAAGTGGAGAGTAATTGTAGTAGTGATGGAGATCATGGAGGACAACAAAGTCTTTATGGAGGCTAGTGGCAACACCTAACCATAAAATAAAGATGAGGGCAACAAAGGAAGGGAATCTAGATTTTTATTGTCGAGTGTCGTAAGACATTTCTTTGCACGCTTCAACTATTTAGCTAAGTTTGTTGTTTTGTTTAGCATTAGGTGTTCCCGAGCGGGAATCCCAGCCTTACCCACGGTGGACTTGGTATTCCCAATCTAGGAAGGTTTTCTTGGGCAGCATTCATCATCCAGAAATCAATGCCACTTTCAGCCATTCTCATATGCACTTCTAGCTACAGGAATTATGAATTCCTGAACTTGTGTTTGAGAATTGGAAGGTTTTTTCTGAGTACTTCAGCTGAGAAACCTGTGGAGGGATCAACCCTTCAAAATGTAGATTCATTGCAGTATTTTTGGAGTTTCATTGTCATATATGGCATCAGGACATCCATATAATTCTCCTATGTAGCAACATTTCCTGCAGAAATTGTGTAATTCTGTAGTGAGGATTTGAGGGGAAGAGGAAGTTCCAAGAAACTCATCTTGGAATCCTGTCAGGGATTAATCCTTCACTCCGAGGATCACTTCAGAAAAATGGGATCAAAATTTTATTATCTATCAGTAGGCTACATCATCAGCCCTCTTAGACAACGCAATATTTGCCATCAATTGTGCATGTAGCAACTACATATTCAGTGGGTGTGCCAGATCCTAAGTTTCTTAGCTTGGGATTGGGAGAAGGGACCAACCCTTCTATTAGTGAGTTTAGTGGGTACTATTTCATTAGATACATATTTATTTCAGCCCCATATCAATAGTTGTCTCCAGGGAGTGCGTAACTCATCCGGAAAGGGTGCAATGTGCAACCCAAAAAGGGCCGAAATTCCAAACTCAAAATCTGGCCAAACCATTTATGTGTGTTTCTGAGTTTTTTGAGTAGAGTCCATGGTTAAAATCCTGGATATTTTTTATCACTCCAATAGTCTCTCTCACATAGATATTCTTCCCAACAACAATAGCTTTCAGTAGCATCAGTTTATACTTTCCAGTGCTAGGATTTAGAGTTCCATCTTTAGATGGCTTGAGTGCATTCATTTTGGAGCACTGTGTACATTCATTTGTTGTGATATTAACGATATAGCTCTGTTGTTTATGCTCCTATGTATGATTTTTTGATGTATTCTAACATTTTTTCACTTCTACAAGTTTTATTCTTATTTTACCATAGTTGTAATTGTGGATATGTTATATATTCTTATCTTTCACATTTTGGGATATTACAATATTTGCATATCAAGTGCTTCCCTTTGGGTTGTGTAATGTCCCAACTACATTTCAAAGGGAAATGCTGGCTATTTTTTTTCTAACTTTGAGTGTGTAGAGATATATATGGATGCATTTTCGGTATTTGGTGATTCATTTTCTAAAGCCCTAAAAAATCTAGAAAAAAATCTTTCTCGTTGCCAAGAATCTCACCTTGCCTTGAGTGAAAACAAGTGTATATTAATGTGAAAATCTGGAGTAGTTGTTGGCCACCTCATTTCTAAAAAAGGTATCCAGGTTGACCCAGCTAAGATAGAGGTTATTTTGTGTCTTCCTGCACCCAAAACACAAAGGGAAGTGAGAGGATTCCTGGGACATGCGGGCTACTATAGGAGAATCAGTGAGAACTTTTCTAGGATAGCTATCCCCCTTTTCGGATCATTATCTAAGGGGGACCTAATTGGTCCATTCCATTTGATATTTCCTCTTATGCCTCAGACACAACTATTGGCACAATTTTAGGACAAGAAGAGAACAAATAGTCTTATGCCATCTACTTCATCAGTAACAAAATTTCACCCACCGAATTGAATTACACTATGACTGAGAAAGATTTTTTAGTTGTGGTTTTTCTATCAATAAATTCAGACACTACATAACATGATATGAAGTCTTTGTGCATACTGACCATTCTGTGATAAGATATTTGATGATCAAACTAGTGACTAGCAGTAGAGTGACTAGGTGGTTACTTCTGCTTCAGGAATTTAATGTTACTAATGTTGATAGACCAGGAAAATCTAATGTTGTTGCTGATTATATTTCTAGATTAAAAAGTCATGGTCAAGTAATTCCTGTTTATGACGATTTCCCTGACAAACATATTTTTGTTGTGTCAACAAAATCCCCATGGTTTGCTGACATAACCAACTATTTAGTCACCGGAAAGACGCCACCTAACTTATCCACTTGTGAAAAACCGAATATCATACATAAAAGTGTTGAATATTCTTGGGTTCAAGGAGACCTCTTTTACACCGGACCAGATCTTATTATCCGTAGATGTGTAAGATAGGATGAAATGTTTGAAATCATGAAATTTGGTCATGACAAACCTTGCAGAGGTCATTTTTCTGGTAAGAGAACTGCATACAAGATTCTAAAAGCTAGCTATTTTTGGCCTTCCTTGTTTAAGGAAGCCGAACAATATGTCAACCGATGGGATATATGTCAGTGAATGGGCCAACTGAACCAAGCCAATGAAATTATTTTATGTCCTTAGGTTATGATTGAGCCCTTTCAAAAATGGGCTATTGATTTTGTGGGACCCGTAAATCCAACATCTTTAAATAAAAAGAATATATTGGTTTGTACAGATTTTATTACAAAATAGGTAGAAGCTCAAGATGTTTCTTTTTCCATTGAAAGAGATGTTGCAAACTTGTTATTTACTGAAATCTTTACTAGATTTGGTCTGCCTAGGGAAATTGTTTCTTATAATGGGTCACATTTTGTTTCTAATTGGTACAGGGTGTTATGGATCAATAGAAGATTCAGATTAAGAAATCTACACCGTATCAACTGCAAGAAAATGGCTAGGTGGAATCTACAAATAAGGTAATCGAGTCCATCCTCAACAAAATAATGAACATGCATAGAAAGGATTGGGCTAGTAGATTATCAGAAGCCTTATGGGCATATCTAACCACTTGGAGGAAAAACACGTGACATACACCATATGAACTTGTATACGGGAAACAAGTCCTTTTGTCGATAGAATTCCAGATCAAGACCTTCTGGATTGCAGTTCAGTTCGGACTAGATCTCTCAGAGGCACAACAACAACGTCTACTACAGTTGAATGAGTTAGATGAATTTAGAAGGGATGTTTTTCACCATAATATATTGGTTCAACAACAACAGAAGAAGTGGCATGACAAGCCTATCAAGAAAAATCAATTCCAACCTCGTGATTTGATACTCCTTTATGACTCTATATTTAAACATTTCAAAGGGAAATTCCACAGACGTTGGATGGGACCTTATGAAGCGATTAAAATTTCTGAAAATGGTGTAGTAGAAATCAAAACTATTGATGGGTGAGATTTAGTATTTCTTGTGAATGGGCATAGACTTAAGGTATATTTCCAGCCCCTCAAAAAGGGATATTTTATGCATCAAGTACAACAACAATTTGAAGAAGAGATGATAGGTGGCTATGCCAACCTATTGCAAACCTGATTCTTCCTTTTCCTGAAATTAAAAAGAAAAAATAAAAAAATAAAAAAAATAACAAAAATAAAAAGAAAATCAGTTTACTGAAATAATCATAGAAGGATCAACTTCAAAACCAACATGCTGGTAGAGAGATTTAATTTCAATAAAATGGGAATGTTGCTTGATATTTATATGTGCTAACAGTCACCAAGAATAATCAGGATTTCAATACAGGAATCAAGCCCTTATCCATGTTTGGGATAGTTGACACGAAAATTTTTATACAAGAAACGCTCAATTCCCATTGCATTTATTTTGGATTCAGCACCACTGAGGAAAATTTTCAAGGTAAAATTCTACCGTTCTTCTATTCCCATTTTGTAAATTTCCCTCTATTTTTCTTCTTTTAATCCCATCATTTACCATCCCTTTCTTTAAAGAAATTTTCCCTATCCGATTTCATATTTCCCTCTTTTCCCCTAAATGCTTTTTCCCAAATCCATTTTTTGATATGTCCCTCTTGGTGGTTTCACTCTTGAATTCCCTGTCATAATTTCCTTCCCATTCTAAAAATTTACTCCTTTTCCAACTTATTTTCTCCATCATGGATCATACTGCAGGATCTTATGTGAACTTACAAGTCAGATTGAAAGGCGTACATTAACACCAAAGACTAGGAAATAAGGCCTCCCTTTTATATTCAACAAATTTTTCGTATCCACCCTATGAATTATATTCTATCAGAATATTTTTGGTCCCCTTTCTCTCTTCATATATGATGCAAATATCCTAAGTACGAGAATGTGTGTCCAATTCAGGAATGTTCAGTGCTTGCATGATCAGTACATGCATGTTTAGTGTAAGATCGTTCAAGTGCAAGCATGTTCAGTGTAGGAATGTGCACTGCTGAATGCTCCCAAATACGAAAACACATGTTCTAGTGCAAGAACAATAGTGAAAAAAAAATTGATATACTGCAGGAATACCTAGTGCAAGAATGCGTATTGAAAATATTATTTTTGTTTTGTGAAAATCTTGTATAAGCATGACTTCACCTCCTTTAGACCATGGCATTCAATAATTTTTATTATGGTTAAATTTTTTTTTATCATTTACTAAAGTATGAGAGAAATATTTTAAGTAAAAATATATTTTAGGTTATGAAACCTTATTCTTTTAATAAGTACCGTGTACACCTTGTTTGAAATCATGAAGTGATTATGGGATGGTAAGATTCACCCAAAATCTAATACTTACATTTTTGAAAAAAATCTCATCACCTGTTAATGATGACCTTAACTCATATCCGACCTCGCATGACTGTTACATCGAATCACCACCTTAACCACCCCCCTTCACCAATAATCATTGCTTTCTTTTACTTGAACCAATTTGTGTCGCATCCATACTAAGGGTGTAATTTTAATGATGGAGCATGATTGTTGGAAGGTGGCCAATATAGTGGCATATAGATAACTCAGCTATCACAAAATATTTCGACAAATCCTTTGAGTTCTTGTTTGTGACATCCTTGTAAGGTTTTAGACAGAGATAGAGTGAATTTAAATGGAGAAATAGTACCTATGCGGATCGAACCATGACTTGTTAAGGAGGTAGAGAAAATGGCTGAGTACAGGAGCAATCTTGTAATATTGCAGGAATCCAGCTTCCTCCCATTTCTACAAAAAATTGATGGATTCGACTCGGTTGTGGCACTAGAATTCACTTGGAATTTTGATGGAAGCCAACCCAAGGTGGGTTTGTTGGAATTTGAAGTCGCGGAGGAATCCATATCTCAGACCACAAGCTTAGAAATAGTAGGAGAGCAGTGGTTTAAGAAGGAGAAGATTGAGAAGAAGTTATGGCTTCGGTTTGTGGTCGATAGGAAGAAAAAGGTGGACTGGAAGAATGGTCTCCAACATAACACCATGCTAGGTAAATGGAAGGACGTGCTGTACATATTACAAAAATTCCTCACTTGTGAGGTGTTATCATAGAATTGGACCTGATAGGCTGCTTGATCAAACAATCTCATGTAACTATTTCAAACCTAATGTTGTGACTGAGGCTTAGCCTCCTCAGCCTGAGAGGGCTCTCTCAAGGGTTAATGATATGGATAAAGATATAGACGACTAACTCTATTTAGGAAATAAACTGATAATGATACATTTAGGTTGAAAATAACATCATCATGTATCCATTGGGCTTATGGAGTCAAATCAATTCAGTAATTCAGTGAGCCTACTTAACATGGAAGTTGAGGCATATCACAATTTTTAGTGATAAGGAAAACACACATGAAACATGTAAAAACACAATCAGTTCACTTATAAACGAAGTCAGAGCATATTATAGATTAATTATGAGTAATATAGACAAACACCACAGCAAATGAGATATATAAGAAATACAAATAGAATAGGAAAACACTAAAAACCCCTTCAGAATCTCAAGGTTGTCAAATAGAAGATCTCTGTATTAGCTGAAAACAGTCCATTCACAACAAGCTCAGTTTTGCCAAAAATATCCAACCCTTGAAAAATTCGACCCTATGGCCTTTAATATACTTCTTAAATTATCAAATGATCTGCCTCTAGGCTAGATACATCGAATTTCTATCTATTGACACCTTGCATAACCATAAAACGTGAAATTTATTACAAAAAGACACCTATCCTACTTGATAGTCCTATTTTGAAAATGACTCAAACTCCTTATTACTATCTATAACAACCTTATTTATTTGAAATTATGTCATTTAGAAGTGTATCAACCCATGGTTTAGTTTGGATAATGGAATTCAGCTCTTCATGACCACATAGCTGACCCCCACAAAAATAGGAAACAATACCCTGTTTTTTAGGCATAGGATTGTTTTCCTTCTTTGAACATTCTGAATATCATTTAATCTTCATTTCATGGTCCTTGGATGTTGAAAGTTGGCTTAACATGTCCCATAACTCTTTCCTAGCCTCCAGTTGTCTAAAACCACTTCAAAAACTGCTCAAAAGGTTGTAATGTATTGCGCTACAAAAATACAACAATTTCGTAGCACTTTCTGTAGCACTGCCATTACAAGCCTTTGTTCTCCAAAACCTTGACTCTTTCCTCTTTCATAATTTTAATCACCCTTCAACACCTCTTTCATAGCAATTTTAGGTCTTAACTCAGCCTTTAACCCCCTAAAGACTGATCAAAGGAAACAAAAAAGGAAGCTACAGCAATTTCATAGCGCTTTTCTGCTTTTTAAGCCTGGAGGTGCTACAAAACTGCTGAGTATGCATATTTTTTAATAAATTTGTCAAATTAAAATTGTGGTTGCCCAAAAACTCAAAATATAACCTATCCTCATCATCTAAAAACCATACAAACCATAAACCAACTTCCTTTTAGCTTCTTTGAGGCATTTCTTCTTCATTTACAATTGGTTGGCCTATTGGTTCTTCTATGACTGTCATTTTAATGCCTTTTCTCTGTAGCTCATCATGAATTAACTATAGTTGCTCTTGTAAATCATTCATCCAGTATTTAAGTCTTTTTTTAGTAGCTCTCAGATGGGTGTTTATTATTGTGACAAACTTAGTTTCTTTTATTGCTAGAATTGGCCACTCGACAAGTTGCTCTGTATTGTCTAAAGTTTCAGAAATAGAATCAACTTGTCCTTCCCACACTGCCTTCATCCTCTTAAAATGTAATTTCTCGACACTGTTTTTTCTAGCTCTCTTTTTCATGACTTGCCAACAATTTCCTAATTTTCCAGCTTTAACTTTTCCTCAAGGCACTGAAACTCTATTTTCTCTATCACTTTCTCTTTTCCCCTTTTTAATTTGATGATTGTATCCTTCACTGTGGGTGATGAGAGATCAATAATCTCTTTAGGTGATTTAGCTGTCTCAATGGGTTTTTGAACTTCTTTGCTACCTTCCATTAATCTCCTAGAATTCCTTGTCATAGGCTTTCCTGCTTGAAAAATGAAACCTGCATCTCCCCCCTCAAACTCTAATCCCTTTGCAGACTTAGCCTTTTTCAACTTCTGCTCATCTTCCCCAACAAATTCATCTTGGAAAATAGGTGTTTCCTCTATGTCAATGGCATGAATAATATCCTCTAGATTCCCCTTTGTTACTGAATTTTCTTCTATAGCAATTGTCTTTCCTTTCAAAACCATTTCTTGGCTTCTAGTTATTGTTTTGGTCCCTTGTTGGCTGACAACTTGTTCCTATTTTGAATCTTTGAAAAACTTTGATTTATGTTTTGCAGGTGGGAGAGTTGGTGTATCAAGCATTTGTATTTTCTCTGGCCTTTTTTCAGTTTTCTTTCTTGGCTTTACTCTTGTAGGTTCTTTTGGTGGTGGTGATGGAAGTCATTTAGCTTTAGGGTTTCTTGTAGAAGTTAGGGTTTCCAACTCAAAACCATTAATAAAAAATAATGAGGACCAATCTCTTCCTATATTTTGAAGTTCATATGAAATTAATAATTTCATTAAGCCATGATGAAATAATGATGTCTCACTAACCTAAGACTTTTCTTGTACCTTATCAACCATCTTTGCCAGACTTCTATGCAGATAAAAAGGTAAGTCAAGTGAAATCTTACCAGTGAAGTGTAGAAGTAATTTGAAATGGTATGAATAAACCTTGTGATACTTGCCTTCACAGGTAAAATATTTATGAATGTTGAGAAACAATTTTGAATAATTATCTTTGATTTAGCTTCTTAGGATAGCATTGTTGAGATCCATCTCAATGTGCTCAGGCTTCATGAACTCTTTACACTGCTCCATATTAAATTTGAACCCTTTGAACTAGGCTTCTTAACCTCTTGGAATCTCTGTAATGACAGCAATGACCTTTGGTGTGATATAAAAACTTAGCATCCACACTTTAGTGGCTGTTCCATTGAAATTCATAGAAAATTCCTTGGATACCTTTGTGTGACAGCCTTGCAATTTGTCACAAAATTGTAGGAAACCTACTCTCATGAATGCTTCCATCACTGTTGGGTCTTCAGTTATTGTCTTCATGTCTTCAGGTTCATTCCTTAAGTATTTCCCTCCTCTGTGTATTTTTCTTTCCTCTGCCATATTCTTCAGAGAACCTCTCAGCCTCTCTTGATATAAATCTTTCAGCCTCACTTGATATGGATGTATTAGCCTCGCTTGAATAAATGCATCAACCTCGCTTGATATGGATGTAGTAAGCCTTTGTAAGAACCAACCACAAGTTTGGCTCGATACTTAGAGCTCAGACATTACGAATGAAGGAAAAAGGAATGAGAATGACTAATTAGGACAGAATTTGAATTTCAAGTTTCCTTTCATAACTGAATATGATGGCCCACTCATAACCTATACTGACCACGATGATTGCAAACGTAGGTGTGTACTTCGATTTCATCATTACATGACTCAATAAGCCTCTATCTTACCCTTTCCCAACAGTTTCTGACATTGGACAACTCAACTCACAAGATAGTTACAAATTCGCGCTTTTGTAGTGCCTGTAGTGTAATTTTTGTTATTTGCGGTATGAAACTATCAACGCTTTTGTAGTGGAAAGTGAATTTTTTCAACGTGATGCACTATGAAACTATGGTTTCTTGGCTAATTGGGCGATTTTGATACAAAAAAATTGGGAAATGAAATGAATCTGAAAATGATGAAAGACTTAACATGAAAGACATTAAAAATGAGTTTATTTAAATACTAGGGTAGGCTCAAACTAAACAAAATTTAATACCTCCCTTGGTCAAACTTAAGAAATGATTCCTAAGACCCTATTTTCCCATGGACCTAAGTAATCTTGTCAGAATGATGTTCTAATTTTTTTTTTTTGAGTGATAACATGAGGGTTGTTATTCAATGAACTTCCTATATCACATACGACTTCTGCAGCAGTTCAAGTCGGGTAAGCTCATTAATTTCCCCTATTATCTTCTCAGAAGCTTGGATAAAATGTCGAAAGGCATTTATAAGGGTAAGACAAGCCATATTTCATGCACGTTATACCACCACAAATTTATTGCAATTTTAATTAAAAAGGAGTTAGAGGTCAAGAATATGACCTAGAAAGGATTTTTGAAGGAATTTCAAGGACGAGGCATAGGGAAGTCGTCCAAGAAGAAGAGTGCAAGTAGGAAGGGAAATAATGAAACCCTAACCTTGCTCCCTACCAAGACTACTCGAAAAGATAAGTTGGTGCAGGAAGAGGAACAAAGACCTATCTTTGAAACCCTGTCCTTACCAGAAATAACAACCCATAGTTCGGCCAACAAGAGGATTGCCTCTTCAAGTGAGGGTCACGTTCATTCAACCTCCCTGATACAATTGGAGAACTCATCGCCTACTTCACCAAGTGACAAATTACTCTCACTCCGTGTTGAGGTGACGACCCGTATAGTGGTTAATGAAGGCTATGTGGAGGAGGAAGAAGACACACCCTTGTCGGTCTTCCTTGGAAAGATGAATAAAATAAAAATGATGCCCACACCTAGTGCAAGTGCAAGAAAACACCCGGTAGTGGTTCAAATGGACATTGAAATGCAGGGTACTGAATCCCTCGGTAATTTTGAAGTGCAGGGTACTAAAACCCCTTTTAATATGGACGTTTAGGGTACTAAAACCCTTGATGATATAAAAATGTAGGAACTTGGTAACCATGGTAACCTTAACCCTGATGATGCCGGCACATGTTTAGAATCAATTTCCAAGAAGATGCATGCACCAGAAGAATTCGGAGAAGAAAACTCCACCCTCTACCTAAATAGTCAGATATAAGAGCTCAAGCACTGTATTTATGGTTTGGAAGTACTAAAACAAACCATGAAAGAGCAGGGGACAATGCAGAAGTAGAAAAGTGCAGAGCTAGCAGAGGAAGTGAAAGAGAAAAAAATGAAAGTAAAGATATGGCAATTATGAGCATCAAAGTGCTACGGCGCGTTTTAAAAATGTGACCAAGAAACTCAAGAAGGATTGAGGCAAGAAGGTAAAGACAATGAAAACAGGTATCAACACACAAGTTCAGGACTGAAGGAAGGTTCCTTTGTTTTGTTTTTTTTTGCAACAGGTGAAGGTTGTGTGAGAACACACAACAACATAGGGATGGGAGGATGTTGGTAGGCTAAATTTCCTTATTTTTAAACCCTTACCTACTTCAAACTCATGACTTAAGAACTCTGTTTTAACCTTGGAATCTCCTCATTCCTACACTATTCCAAGAATCATGTCCATTCCTACACTAGCTTTGTATTTTCATATTTACAGCTTGTCATGGACTTAATTAATTATTTTATGGATTTTATGCCTTTAATTTATATTTTCAACTATTATTTTATTTCCTAAAGTATTTGGCAAGCAACGTATCAATAATTATGTTTGTATGGTCAAGCGCATGCAGGATTCATGCACCGCTGGCAGTTCCTCCACTCTTGTGACAGCTCACTACCTATGCGGATATCTCCATTAAGAAAAAATCATCTCGATTTGGACTTAGAGCGGGAGATAAATCAACAGATGTTAGAGATTAGGACAACAACCAAATGCTCATATTAGTATTTTGTTACAGCCGAAAGGATTAGCTTGTAACGCTATTGTAATTTTGTTACGATCGCAATCCTAAAGGGTTGTCTATAATGTAGAATTCAGATAGGGGTAGCTAGTGATGCTACTGTAATTTTGGTGACTATAATTTTTTTGGTATTTCCCTCATTTTGGGTTGGATTCAACTTCATTATGTACATTTTCTTATTCGAAATATAATATAAAGGGATTGTGCCATGTTGTTTCAATTCTTCATTTTAAATTTATGATGATGCGTTGCTGAACGCTAAGTCTCCAGGTTTCTTAAATAGTGAAACGAGCTGCTTGACTAGGGCCCATCAAACCCATCTCTTTTTACGTCTTGTTAAAGGTGTGTTAATTTAATTCGAATTAAAAGCGTGAATTAATTAGTTATTTCAATTATTTCACAAGTACAGGGTCGATTTCATTTGAAGTTATTGTGTGAGGGATCCGTGGTGTGCATGCTTAACTAAGTTTGATTTTAGCTTGTGTAATTTTTCCTTTTTGAAGCTTAGTTTACTTCCATGAGAATCATGCAATCACGTTTCCTGTACTAGTGCATTTTCAATTTTGCAATTTGATTCCTTTTGTTTATTCTAACAAAGTGTTTATGTTTCTTTTCTTTCATAAGATCTCGATGTGTTTCTCCAAGTTAGTGTTCATTTCTAGACAAGATTATTTTTAATATTAAAAATATAAACTTAAGAATTAAAGGTGCTTTTATGAATCAAGAATTCATGTTGTTATAACTTATAATGCAAGGATTTGTACCTTCACTTTACAATTTTAAGGAAAAGGATCTAATTTTGTATTAAAATTATCAAGTGAACCTTTCAAATGAAGAATATTAAAAAGGAAAATGTGATCTATGTGAATAACCATTACAGGAACAAGCATGTTGTCATAATTAAAATATTCCTATAATTGCATCAAAGAGTTCCTTGTTTTAAAAAGAGTGTGCCTTGAATTTCAAAGTTAATTCTTGTTTTGAGATTACTTTTGGTTGAAGTAAATTTCTGCTTGTGGAAGCTATTTTCAGAGTTTTGTTTACCGTTCAAAATCCCTTTCTTACCTAACACACATTTATTCTTTCCCAAAATTAATCTGGAAACTTGGTGCAGGAATCTATGTTCTGGTAAATGAATCAATATCCTGATACAGGAACAGAGCACTCTAGTCTTGAGACTTAGAGCCCCTACATGAGGATTAAATTTTTTTGTATAAGCACAAGTACAAAATATACTTCTAGCATATAAACTTTATTCGAGTACAAGCATTACTTCTTGTGCATGAACATTGCTGAAGTACAGGAATGAAAGTTTAGTGCAGGAAGGAATATATTTAAAGAATACTGACACCTTCAAAGGTCCAACTATCAATATGTTATCACTCATATTGAATCTCAGGCTAAGAAAGGCATCTCGAGGTAACCTCAAACCACGCTTAGCCAAGTAGCTAGCCCTACTAGGCTAGGAGAGGTCTCTCTCCATATAGAACACAGTCAAGATGACTACGGGAAGAATATTTTAGGCTAGGTATAGTAGCTCAGGGTTTTGATATTTATTTTGTAGGGTTTGCTGGATCAGGAGGCGCCAAACAACTAGGGCAAGGAAATTAGGCCAAAATTTGCAGGGGTTCCAAGGGTCAAGGTAGGTAGAAGGTTTAAACATTTAAATTGAATTAAATGTGATGAATATACTGGTGAGGAGCTAGGGAAAGCATCTGGCATGTATTTTTCCTAAACTGAGGAGAATGAACACATTATACTAAATTTCCCACAACAGAGCATAAATGAATATGGATTCTGCCTTTCAAACTTGAAATATAGTATATTATAGACATGAAATGGTTTATGAATTAAAAATACATTCAAAAAACTTGATAACAGAGAGGAAAATATGTCTAAAACTCATACCACATGGATCCCAAGGAAATAACTGCAAATTTCTATTAATGTCCAAGCCAAACTGATATACAAAATGTCTCTTGAGATGCCAAAGCTCCAAGTCAGTCAAACCATTACAATGACTGAGAAAATACATCAAATAAACCTCAAAACCACTCTTCCTAACCTCAGGGAGTCGAATCCATGAGAGGAGGAGCTGCTTCACCTAATCCCAAACAAAAAATTGAAGATAAGGAAAACCCAACAATTTGCCTCTAAAAGAGAGGAAAATAATTCATTTGACCTACTAGAAGAGTTATATGATGCATATACCCTAGATAAAAGTGAAAAAATGATATTTACATCCATCTTGACCATTTAGATCAGCAATTTTCACATTTTCCCAATCAAAAAGTAAAAAAGTAAAAAATGTTGAAAACAGTGAAAATTGCCAATTCCTTGGTAAACACGCAGCGACATGACAGAAAAAATTCCCTGTCTTGCAGCCAACCTTTGGAGGCCTTCCCGATGTCCAAATGAGCTCCATAATAACTCATTGGAAATCTCTCTGAGCTGAGTTTCCAAATATGCTTCCATTTTCCAAAATGGTGTCAATATACCATGTAAAAAATATGTTCTCCCAAGACTGGTAAACGCAACGCCAGGGTCAAAAAGAGGGCAAAAACATGATGTTTTCGTGGTGTTTTTCCCTTTTGAGGGACCAGTTCTCCTCCAACCCTTCTGAAACTTGCTAGAGTTGATTTTCTCATCATTCTGAACACGATGGTGGTGGCCATTCATGAATTGGATGCCCCAAAAAAGAGTGCGGTGCTAGTGGCGTTGCACGTTTAGCAATTTTTCTATGTGCTAAACTGTCCAAAAATCAAAATTTGCACAAGGTTGCCAAAATGTGCCAAAATTATGAATTTGATGATCAAGGGTTAGAGGCATGGAGAGACACCTTAGAAATAAGTTCCAACTTCTCCTTCTCCTTCTGCTTGGTCAAAGATCGAATCGTTGCATGGGCTCGTTTGAGCTTGGCCCTTGCAATCTTGTTTCTCATGGCATAGTGTTTTTCCATCTTCCTCTGAATGTCAATGTCTTCTTTGCCTTCTCTAGCAAGCCTTCCAGATGAAAATTGGCTCTCTCAAGCCAAGACTCTCTATCTCTTCTAATCTCTATGGCAAGCAACTCACTTGGAGTAAGTTTCTCTGCCAATTCAGCCTCTTTCTGCTTTTCCTAAGCTAAAGCCTTCTTTAGCCCAATTGTCCTCAGTAACTATCTCAGAAGCTGATCTTCCTCATAATCACTATCATCAAATCTACCCAAGGTCTCCTCCAACAAGGCCTTGTCCTTTCCTGTCTCTCTGTGAGCTCTGATTGTCTTGACTTCACTGATGGTTTACTTAGTCTTCAGATGTTGATTTTGTAGCTCAAGAAAGTCAATCACGTACCATGCTCTATCAAGATTAGCTTGAAGCTCACTAATCTTGGCCTCTTTACCTCTGATCACTGCACTAGTGGCTCTATCATCATCATCCTCATCAATATCAATCAACTAAAACTCCTACTCAGTTTCATGTTTTTCCTCCTGCTTAACCATGATAGGCTATGTAGCCTTTTCCTTGCCCTTGTCTACCTGTTTTGCTGATGAAGAAGGCATGGCCCCTTTCACACCATGTGAAGAAAACACATGCATGTGGCCTCTCTAATATGTAATGGGAAATGGCTCAATATCAGTCATTTTACTGCAAGCTTCCTCAATGTCCCTTTCATTGCTTGATGCTCTGGTATCATGATGTGATCGTGAAGGGTTATAGAAAGGTGATGAGGTAGGATCAACATGAGGTGAATGGATGTGAGTGGATGGTGATGTATGAATAGTAGGCTGAGATGGATAAATGGATACGGGAGGATGAGATGATGGAGGGATATCCTGCTCATGATGGATAGGTGGGGTAGTGAAAACCTCATTTGCAATTAATGTAGCCCGTGAAATGATTTTCTGTTGAAGCTGATGCATGACCACCATTTTGATGACTGAATGATGAAAAAGACTCTGCATTTGATTATTTTGATCCCTCTTTTGCACAATATATTCCATCTTGTCAATGCTGCAAAAAATATAGTAAGGTATGTGTAGCATTCTAACTCTAGTTAAATGCATGAGGAGTCAGATATGGTATGAGTAGAGTCGAGAAAACCTCCCCTCAAAAGTGAAGTATTCCATGATTATCCTCATTGTTACAGAATTTTTTGGTTATCTAACCTGTTGTTGTTAGATGGACCTAAGTACACCATGTACGATCAATTTTATCCTAAGTAAAATTGCTTTCACTATGAAAAATAGCTTAGTAAACCACCTTTATTAAGTTGTTTATGGTCTAAACAGGAAACCCCATGAGGAAATATTAAATAAATCTACCTTTGTTTGATTTTCCTCAAGGAATAATTAGTTAAACAACAATTTAATTAATATTCCTGGTCATATTTAACCCAAAACAAGAAAATTAATTAGATAAATCATTATTTATCTTATTATTTTCTAGGAATAATTATTTGAACCTTATTTAAATAATATTCCTTGTTAAATTTGACTAAATCACTCTTAAATAATTAAATGAATCATTATTTATTTGATTATTACTCAACCACATCCTTAAAATAATACATAAACCATTTGTTTATTTATTATTTACAAATAAAGGGGTTTGACCCAAGTCAAATTCTTTTTCTCTCCAACAAATATAATAAAATATTCCAAAAAAGTTGGATGTTGATTTGTTTAATAATATTTTAACTATGCACCAATATATAGACTAACTCAATATTCGGTTATAAACAGAAGGGTTTTTCCATTCACTCACTATGTTTTGTTGCCTAAATATCACTTTGGATCTATAATTTTGGTCTGACTTTGATCCACCATCATTGTCATATTTTTCTATCTTTTTTCTTGTGAGCTCCCTTTGAGTTCCTGTCAAACCAGGAGGTAACTCCTCAAAATCAGAATGTGTATTAGCTAAAGAATGCATATGGATTTATACATGGAGGTGAGGATATTGGGATTCATCTCCCAATGACTCTTGGCCTTCCCTATTTCCTAATATTAATTAATATACAATATTAATTGTGCACACCCATCCCATAGGATTAGGTGTCAACATTCCCCCCTTTAATCTGAAGGGATGTTGGTGAGTCCAAGCATCGATCTGAACTTTTCAAACTTTTCTCTTCCAAGTGCTTTGGTGAAGATGTCAGCAGTTTGCTCATTTGTGGAACAATGATGTAGATGGATGGTTTTGGCATGAACATGATGTCGAATTAGATGGTACTTTGTATTGATGTGCTTTGTTCGATCATGGAAGTTTGGGTTCTTGGCCAACTTTATTGCAGAAGTGTTGTTGATCATGAGTGGTGTGGAGTACATTTGTTTCATCTGCAAATCTCCCAGGATTTTTCGAAGCCACACAATTTCCTTTGTTGCTTCAGCTGCTGCCACATATTCTGCCTCGGTCGTGGAATATGTTGGAACTGACTGTTTGCGTGATCTCCATGAGACAGCTCTTGATCCAAGACTCATGGTGTAACCTGTAGTAGACACCCCTGTTTCTTTGTCACCATCAAAGTCTGAATCAGAGTATCCGATCAAGCTGAAGTCGCCTACCTGTGTATATTTGAGTCCAAAGTCTTGAGTCCCCTTCAAGTACCTTAACACTCTTTTTGCAGCAGACCAATGTCCTTCACAAGTTTTTTGCATGAACCTTGAGAGGATTCCAACAGCAAATGAAATGTCAGGTCTGGTGGTGGTCAAGTAGATAAGACTTCCTATAAGCTGTCTATACTTAGTTGCATCCTCAAATTCCTTCCCTTCAATAGATGTGAGCTTCAAGTTTTGTTCCATTGGAGTGGTTAAGGGATTACAGTCATCCATGCCAAATTTGTTCAATAGATCTCCAATGTACTTCTTTTGAGAAAGAAATGTGAATTTAGGATGTTGAACTACTTCAATACCCAAATAGTAATGAACATGACCCAAATCAGTCATTTCAAAACCTTTCTTCAACTCTTTCTTCATGGATGCAATATAGCTCTCATTGTTTCTTGTTATCAAAAGATCATCTACATATACCACAAGATATACAACTGTTTTTCCAACTTTCTTAACAAACAAAGTTTCATCATCAAGATCAAAATGTTTGAAATCAAGTTTCAGAAGATGCTCGGTCAATTTCTCATACCAGGCTCGTGGTGCTTGCTTGAGGCCATACAAGGATTTTACAAGTTTGCAAACTTTGTGTACTTGACCCTTTATCACAAATCCTTCTGGCTGGGACATATAAACTTTCTCCTTTAGATCTCCATTCAAGAAGGCTGTTTTTACATCCATCTGATGGACATTCCATCCATTCTGAGTTGCTAAGGCAAAGAGAGTCCGGATGGTGGTCCATTTTACTGTGGGAGCAAAAGTTTCTTCATAATCGACTCCTTCTTTTTCTGCGAATCCTTTTGCCACAAGCCTGGCCTTGTGCTTGTCAAGTGAGCCATCTGCTTTGTACTTGTTCTTGTAGACCCACTTACAGCAATTGGTTTCATTCCCAAAGGCAGATCAACCAGCTTCCAAGTGCCATTCTTTATCAAGGCATCATACTCCTTCTGCATCGCTTCTTTCCATTCATCATGAGAAGCGGATTCTTTGAAGGAAGTTGGTTCATGATCTGTAGAAAAACTCAATTCACAGTTATAAGCAATATCCATATCAATAGGGGAATCAGAATTATCTACATCACCTTCGATTTGTTGAGTGGAACTTCTTGTTCCTGTTTTTCCAACCTCATCAAGATGAACATTCTCCAGTGTCTTTGTCAGCCATTTGGGAGGACCTTTCTGAGATGGCCCAGGCTGGTCATTTGACTGAGTTGGGATTGATTCGAGATTCAATCTCCCAATTCTGTCAATCACATCATCCAATGTGTCATCCGTGGTTGTTTCTTCATGTGGGGGAGAGAGTGCTTCAGGACATGATTCCACAGTTTGATTCAATATCAGAATCCCCCCTTCAAGATGTGGAATCACATTATCAAATTCTTGGAAGGACTTTGCATGTGTGAATCTATCCAGGCGATCAAGTTGCCGCTCAAAAACCTTGTCACTCTTGGAAGATTCAAGAAATATGACATCTCTTGCTATCACAAACTTCTTATTTGCTTCATCATAGAGATGATATCCTTTGGAGGTATTGGAGTACCCCAAGAAGATACATTTTCTGCTTCTAGCACCAAGTTTGTTCCTTTGACCCTTGCGTATCAAGGAATAACAAGTGGACCCAAAGACCCTAAAATGCTTTACCGAAGGAATGTGTACATGCCACATTTCAAAAGGAGTTTTGTTTCTAATTGAACTTCAAGGACACCTATTCTTTATGTAAACAACACATAGAACTGCATCAGCCCAAAACATCAATTTTACATTCTTGAAAAATAACATGGAGCAGACCATATTTAAAATAGTTCTATTCATTCTTTCAGCTACACCGTTCTGTTGTGGATTATATGGCACAGTTGTTTGATGTTTGATTCCATGTTGACGAAGATAATTTTCAAATTCGTTTGAGGTGTATTCTTTTCCATTATCAGTACGTAGAGAGCCAATATGTGTTTGTGCATCATTTTCAATCCATGCATGAAAATTCTTGAAATTTTGAAAAGCATCAGACTTATTCTTCAGTAAGTAAATCCAACACATTCTGGTGTAGTCATCAATAAATGTCATCATGTATTTGTTTCCATTTGCAGAATCAATAAGCATAGGGCCACATAAATCTGAATGAACAAGTTCAAGTTTTCTAGGTGCTCTGGAGTGTGAATCATGAAATGGCTGTTTGCTATGCTTTCCTAGAATACAAGTTGTTTGGTCAATTTAGTGTGTCCTAAATTGCTGCATTTAATTTGTCAATCCGGGAATCGTAAGATGATGAAGTGCGGCGCACTATATGTGCAAGATAACCTATTTCTTAACTTTTTGTCGTTTTTGGTTTTTTTAAGGTGAAATGGAAATTCTAAGATGAAAACAAGTTTGGTTATGTTTGTTCAAGGAAGTGATATCCCCTATAATGATTTACCAACTTGAAATATTTAAAAAGAAATTTGAAATTTACAATGACAAGACTTGAAAGGAAATGAAAATGTGCTGCTGAAATGAAAAAGTGTTGCTAGTCTAGTAAATCAAAATAATGAACTATTGAGCATGAAAACTAAACTATTCTTGCTGCCAACTAAACATAAAAGAAACTATGCTTAAGGAAATTCAAAATTGCAACAAAATAAATCTAAATTAGATTACATCAATTTATCTTCTGATCCTTCATCATTAGTCCAGCTATGATTTTCGGAAGTAATCATAAACAATTTGAGTAACTGATATTTAATTTGCAGAAAGTAAAATAATACTAAACCATACACTCATGATTCAATCCCTCACCATCAGTCCAGCTGTGGCTTTCGGAGGTAACCGAAGATATCATGCATGATTTAATATATCTAAATTTGCAGAAAAGGAACTAATATTAAACTACACATTTCATAATGCAATCCCTCACCATCAGTCCAGCTGTGGCTTTCGGAGGCAACTGAAGATGCTATGAGCAACTTAATATATCTAAATTTGCAGAAAAGAAACTAATACTAAACTACACATTTCATAATACAATCCCTCACCATCAGTCCAGCTGTGGCTTTCGGAGGCAACTGAAGATGCTATGAGCAGCTTAATATATCTAAATTTGGAGAAAAGAAACTAATACTAAACTACACATTTCATAATACAATCCCTCACCATCAGTCCAGCTGTGGCTTTCGGAGGCAACTGAAGATGCTATGAGCAGCTTAATATATCTAAATTTGCAGAAAAAAAACTAATACTAAACTACACATTTCATAATGCAATCCCTCACCATCAGTCCAGCTGTGGCTTTCGGAGGCAACTGAAGATGCTATGAGCAGCTTAATATGTCTAACTTTAACTACTGAAGCAAATAAGCAATACTGGAATTAAACAAAAGCTATGAAAAGCAAATTAGCAGCAGAACAATGTTAGTTCCATGTCACTAGTCAAAAAGCTATGAAAATGCCCGGGCTGCCTATCTATATCCTGAAACAAGAACACTGATCAGTGATTATCAACATAAAACATGAAAAACAGAAATGAAATGGAAATTATGGAAGTTTATAAACAGAAATGAAACAAATGAAATGTATGAACATATGAATGGATTATGACACAATGATCTCTAAAGAAACAAAATTAAAATTATACACTAATGCACAAAACCTTAGCTGAGTAGGGGCCCTCTACACCAGCCTTGGCAACGGTCCTCAAATACGAATTAAGTTGTAAAACAGAGTCTTCTTATATTAAAAAAGCAGTCATTACAGAATGGTGATGTTACGGCACAAGTGCAGCGTAATCACACTACAGAGCAGACTAATAAAAAATAACAGAGACTAACATTCACTAACATCGACTAACTCTATATGCGTATGCAAACGCATTATATATAACAACGAACTATAACTGTCTCCTAAAGTTCATGCTGGTGGAGAGCACGTAGACCACTACGTCCACGGATATAGGAGCATGGTCGTGTTGGAAAGTAAATCTACGAGAGGTGGATGCTTGAATTCGACTCTAGAGCCCTGTACAGATGTCGATTTATCCTCCGCAGGCTTAGAAACGGCCGTATGGATCTTCATGTGACACGAAACAGAGTTCGGCCGACATGAAACTCCATGGTTGACTTCCATGTGGACGCCTTTGACCGCGGCTTCTTTGGATGAGTTTTCTTGAACCAATAGGACACGAACCATGTCCACGTCATTCCTGACCTGCCCATGTGGCTCGTTTTCCTTGTAGACACCTATAGCATAGAGTTTCAAAAAATAGTTGCGGAAAGTTGCAGCAGCTGCGGAAAGTGGCAAGATTCCGCAGCTGAATGAGCAAAATCTAGATCAAATAGCAAACACAAAAATATAATTAAAAACCATGTTAGATGCTCTTTTGCACATGATATTGACAATTTGGGAGGTTTAGGTGAGTGAAAAGGGTATGGAAAAATGTATGGAAAAGATGCAAATTTGGGACTCAACATACCCCCACTGTGAAGGTGTTGCATGTCCTCATGCAACCAAAATTTTGATACTCTTTATTCAGTTCATGTGCCTTGATACTTCAGCCAGCACATCCAATCCCCTTCTCTTCTTCTTTGGTACTGCCATCATTCTGGGTTTCTTCATTAAGCACCTAAATTTGATATTTACAAGTGCTCTGCTCAATTTTTGGCATTTCCTTTTCAATTTCTTATTCTTCTTTTGCCATATTCCCAAGTGTAACATAGTATTATCATGGATGATCTTGTCCAGCTTACTTTGTTCTTTCAATGTTTCATTTTTCATTTTTGATGTGCCTATTTAAAAGCTCCAGCTCAAAAATTTCCTGTTTTAATGATTGAACCAAATCATCCTGCAATGTATGAGGCTGAATGGAAGAAGTACTTGGACACAATGGCTTGAAGGATCCAAAGATTCTATATAGTCATATACTTCAGTTATGTGGTCTATTTCGGAGTGTGACTTATTGGTGTCCCAAAATCTTTGAAGGAGGATTATATTTAAAAATCTCGACGAGGAGGGCTTACATCAATATTTTGCGAGAATAGGCATCTGATGCTCATTGTCTGATTGGGAATGAAAGGAATCAGGTTCACTAACTGACTGAGATGGACTATGGTCAGTTGGGGACTGTTTAGATGTCTCCTCACCCAAATCAATGAAATGAGGACCCTTAATTTTTGTTTTCCTCAATTTCCCCTTAAGTCTGCTGCTTCTCCTCACACGCTGTGGTACACTACCCTTTTGTTTTTGTTTTCCTTTCTCTGCCTTCTTGGATATAGATGACTTTTTTTGAAGATAAACTAATCTTTCAGATAGCACTTGATGATCTTCTTCAGAAGAAGAAGGAGTTTTATGTACAGCCTCAATAGTTTCTTTCTCTTTTGGTGTTATTGGCTTCTTACCCTTGATTTCCTTCTTCTTCCTTTTTACGAGTCTCTCTTCCCTATCAGTTCTTTCCATAGTAGTAGTAGGAGTATTTTGGATTTCATCAATTATTCTTTTCCTCCTACTTCTTCTTGTTGTGCTAGCTGCAGGAATTTCCTGAGTAGGAGTAATTTGGGTTTCAACATTTATTCTTTTTCTTCTACTCCTTCTTGTTGAACTACCTTCAGGAATTTCCTGAGGTTCCTCAAAGAAATTTATAACCAGAAATTGTTCCCATGTATCTTTCTTTTCCTTTAATTCCTTTTCAATTAGAATTTTTACAAGGCCATGGTGATATAGATGGGGCTCTACATCTCCTAAGTGTTTCTGAACAGTCACAACCATTTTCTTCAAGCTATTGAATAGAAAATATGGGAGATTGAGAGTTTGATTTTCTAGAAAATTCATCAATAGCCTGGTATGGTACATATACATGGACCCAAAATGGCCTTCACATGTAATGAATTTCTGAACAACTAGCAATAAAGTAGCCCATTCCTCTTTCAATGCATGCACGGGAATTCCTCTTTTAAAAACAGTTATGTCCATACCTTGGTTTCGTAAGATTGTTCTCCATGCCTCATCACTGATGATTTTATTTTTAAACCAATGCTCACCCTCCTGAAGGAGTTCCGTGGCTGTTGCTATAGATGCTTCATTGACCACAAACTTAAGGTCTCCAATTTCCGCTTCCAAGCCATCAAATGACCTTGCAAATGCTTTCGTAACTTCTTTGTGATAACCTCTGAATTTCTGGATAAAATGCAGCCATTTTGCTTTCTTTAATATCTCCCTTATTTGCGGATAACCCTCCATAAACTTCGGTCCTTCCGGCTCTGCTCTTAGCAATTTACCCATTTCACTTTTATGTTCTTCACAAAATTTTTCCTGCGTGAGGGTTTCAAATGGGAATAGAACGGTTGAATGCACAGGAACGAGCACAATGGCTGTGGGAATGTTTCATAAAATGGGAATGAGCACCATAAACGGAATGGAGTGAGACTGTGGGTAGATATCCGGAAGTGAAAATGAGCACAAGGAAGGAAATGGAGTGAGACAGAACAGAGTGGGGTTTCATAAATACAGCAGAGACACGACAAAGAGATTAACAAAGTATAACACATTCAGCAGTGTTTTGAATTTTGGTGGCTGCGCAATAAATATGAACACGTTTCAATCAACGGTTATGAATTCATGCGGCTGTAAGAGTCCTTGGTCAAATCAAATACGTCTCATTATCTCCGGTGGGATATTGGAACATGAGTGAAAATCGGAATTTTAATGATAAAACCGTTTGTGAATGAATGCAAGAGGATAATATGGAGATCGTGAAAGGTTACGGAACTGTCAATATAATCATTGCACGTAATGGATAGAGCTCATGGTTCAGAACTATATAAAAATGTGCTTTTCAATGCTATTTGAAATAAATTTTATTCATACCTTTGGAATCTTTGCCTTTGCCCTTGGTCTTCAACTGATTGATCTCCATTGGTGTCTTGAATGCTCCATATCTTCATTTTTGATCCTCTCACCTACATTTTATTTTCTAATCATAGAAATAACATCTGACTGTACATTCTCTTTGAAAACAGAGTAGTAGCTGCGGAATCTGCTTCTGGCTGCGGAAACTGGAGTCAGCTGCGGAAACAGATGTCAGCTGCGGAAACTGACACAGCTATTACTTGGATGAATAGAAATGAACAAATGACAAATGACCAGATGGAAATGGTCATGAAAAATATTTTTATTGATGGAATGGAATGAAATGAAGTGGAATGAAGTGAAATGAAATGAAATGAAATGGAATGAAGTGGAATGAAATGGAGTGGGTGGTGACAAAGCTTGTGAAATGAAAGAGAGATTTTTTGTTTTGGAAAATATAGAGTGTCAGGTGTTCCTGATTTTCACCCTATATTTTCTGCATAAGACTGCCAATCAATGATTGGTTTTTAGGCTTATACCATTATTATTATTATTGTTTTTTTTTTTTTTTTTTTAACTGAAAAGAACAAAAGAACTAGGTTGGTGGAGAAGAAGAATTCTTCTGTACCATCCTGATTGCAGAACTTTCTTGAAACATTTTGACAAAATCCTCTTTTGAGAGTGGCTTATGATAAAATTTCAACCTATGGCCATTCACAATAAGAGGAGTTTGAAATTCATCAATGGTCTTGATTCTTACAGCTCCATTGCTAAAGATCTTGTCAATCTCATATGGCCCAAGCCAATGAGTCTGAAATTTCCCTTGAAAATCTTTAAACTTGGAGTCAAATAACAATGCCCAATATCCTTCTTGAAACTCTTCTCTTTGATATATTTTTCATGCCATTTAGCTCTTTGATATTGAACTAGATCAGTTCTTAGAATTGCTTCTTGTCTGATCTCATCTAGCTCATTCAACTGCTCCATTCTATGCTTTTGGGCTTCTGATAAGTCCATCCCCAACTGAACTGCTATCTTGAAGGTCTTGACTTGGAACTCAATGGGGAGCAAGACTTCTTTCCCATAAACAAGTTCATAGGGAGAATGTCATGCTGTATTCCTCCATGTAGTTCTGTAGGCCCACAAGGCTTCTGGAAGCCTTTCTGCCCAATCTCTTCTATGTAGATGAACAGTTTTGGTGATGATACTTTCAAGAAATTTGTTTGTGGACTCCACTTGACCATTTGCTTGTGGATGGTAAGGATTAGATCTTCTGTGCTTGATTTTGTATTCTTCCATCAACTTCTCCACCAAATTGGATGTGAATTGGCTCCCCTGATCTGTCACAATTTCTCTTGGAGCACCAAAGCGAGTAAAAATATCCTCATAAAGAAAATGAACAACTGAATTTTCAGTAGCAGATACTAATGCTTTGGCTTCTACCCATTTAGTAACATAATCAGTACAAACCAATATATACTTCTTTTGCTTGGATGGTGGATTAATAGGTCCAATGAAATCTAAAGCCCATTTTTCAAAGGGTTCAATGAGTACCTATGTTTGCAATGGCATTTCATTTGAAAGGGTAGGTTTCCCTACTCTTTGGCAGCTATCACACCTTTTGACATATTGTTTTGCATCTTTGAAGAGGGAAGGCCAATAATATCCCAAAGAAAGGATTTTATAGGCCGTCCCTTTGTCCGCAAAGTGTCCGCCGCATGGTTCATCATGACATGCCTTAAGAATATCAGGCATTTCATCTTCCCTGACACATCTTCTGATCACAAGATCTGGCCCTGTTTTAAACAATTCGTTAGAAATCCATGAATATTTTGAACTCTCCCGAATAATTTTTCGTTTTTCACTTGGAAATAAATGTGAAGGTAGTTTCCCTGTAACCAAATAGTTAGCAATATCTGCATACCAAGGAGTTTTAATAGTTACCGCAAACAAGTATTCATCAGGAAACTTATCCTCTACAGGAGAATCTTCTTTAGTATTCTGAATCCTAGACAAGAAATCAGCTACTGTATTCTGTTTTCCTGGTCTATCCAACACAGTAATATTGAATTCTTGCAAAAGTAAAGCCATCTTGTCACTCTGCCATTAGTAACAGGTTTGTTCATTAAATATCTAATTGCAGAATGGTCAGTATGAATAAAAGTTTCATAGCCTGTTATGTAAGGTCTAAACTTATTAATTGCATGAACAACAACTAAGAACTCTTTTTCAGTCACAGTATAGTTCAACTCTGTGGGAGTCAAATTTTTACTGGTGTAATAAATGGCATAAGGAATTAAATCTTTTTGACCCAACACAGCTCCAAGAGCTGTATCCGAAGCATCCGTAGAAATATGAAAAGGGAGTTTCCAATTTGGTCCTCTCAAGATAGGTGCTTCAGATATTTTTGTTTTCAAAGTTTCAAAAGCTGATTGACAATCAAGATCCCATTTAAATTCACAGTCTTTTGTAAGCAATTTGAAGAGTGGAGATGCTATTTTAGTGAAGTTTTCTATAAATCTTCTATAGTAACCAGTAAATCCTAGAAAACTTCTAACATCTCTTTGACAATTTGGAATATGCAACTTGGAGATGACTTCAACTTTCGATCTATCAACCTTAATCCCATCTCCCGAAATATGATGTCCTAAAACAATCCCTTCAGTAAACATCATAAAGCATTTTTCATGGCTTAATGAAAGGCTTGTTTCTTTACATCTTATGAGAACTTTTTCCAAATTTTCTAATGCCTCTTCAAATGAATTACCATAAACTGTAAAATCATCCATATAAACCTCTACATAATCATGGATTAGATCAGAAAAAATTCCTAGTACTGCTCTTTGGAATGTTGCTGGTGCATTACATAACCCAAAAGGAAGCACTCGGTAGGCAAAAGTTCCCTATGGACAAGTAAATGTGGTCTTATCTTGATCTTCAGGTGCTACCTGAATTTGATTATAGCCACTAAAACCATCCAAAAATGAAAAGTACTTTTTACCTGCTAATGTATCTAATACCTGATTAATAAAAGGCAAAGGAAAGTGATCCTTCAAAGTTGCTTTGTTTAATTCCCCGTAATCAATGCATACCCTCCATTTACCATTCTTTTTAGGTACTATAACCAAAGGAGAAACCCATCGGCTATCTGAAATTGGATAAATGAAGTTTACATTGACTAGTTTTTGGAGCTCTTCTTTCACTATCTCCCTAAGATTTGGATTCATCCTTCTTTGAGGTTGTCTGATTGGTCTATTGTTTTCCTCAATATAGATATGATGGATGCAAGTCTTAGGATCAATACCCTTCATGTCAGTATACTCCCATGCAAATGCAGTAGAATGTTTTTGCAAGATTTTGTTTAGTTCTTCTTGTTGATATTCAATGTTTTTCCTGGAAAAATCTTAATAGTAGAACTACCAAATTCTTCCATAGAGTAAAGAGACATTTGTCTTGATGATAAATATTCTATGTCAGATTCCAACTGAAATTGTGTGGGGTCATATTCTAAAGATGTCTCAAAATTTTCTAATGTGTTCAGAATTTGACTATCCTCACTGATTTCAGAAATGGTAAAGATAGGTTGTATAGTGTCCTCATCATCGACCCATTCATTGTCTCCTATTTCTGTGATTGCTCTTGCTCGAGGATACAAATTGAATTTCTTTGTCGAATTACCATTAGAAATGTACATGTCTCCAGATCTACAACTAATAAAAGCATCAGCTGTGGCTAGCCAAGGTCTTCCTAAGATAATTGGATGTCCTCCTAGATTACTCTTGGGAGTAAAAATCATAAAGTCTACTGGATATTCCCAAGAATCTAAGGAGACTGAAATATCTTCTAATACACCATCTGGTTTAATAACTGATCGATCTACAAGTTGCAGTAAAGTAGGTGTAAAAATAAGGTTAGGAAGTTTTAGCTGTTCCATAGTCTGTCTACTCATAATGTTGATAGCAGCCCCTAAGTCAATCAATGTGTTTGGAATTTCTATCCCATTTATATGTGTCTTGACAATTCGACTTCCTGGATCTACATACTTCTGCATGGTAATTTTTCCCATCATAATATCTGCAATCTTTCCTACCAGGTGGATTCTTCTTGTGTCTTTTAGTTTCCTTCCTGGTCTTTTCAAACTCAACTCCTTTATGGTTTTTGCTAGAATAGGAATTTCTCGAATGGCTTGTAGCAAGGGAATCTTGATACAAACATTCTTCAATTCATCTAGAAAGTCATAGTTAGGCAACAAGATTTGTTTTTCCACCCCCTTGTCAATTTGTAGTCTTTCAGGAAAAGGAGGTGTAGATGAAGATGCAAGTTGCTCAACTATAGGAGTTGTGGGTGTTGACTTTTCTTTTTCTTTTTGAATGTTTGAATTTTGAAGAGATTCTTCCTCAGAACCCTTATTGACTTGAAGAGAGTCCTCCTCAGAGGTATCTTGCTCTTGAATATCTATAGAAGTTTTTTCTAAAACTCTACCAGATCTGAGTTGTACATCGTTGAGAGGAACAATCATATAGGTAGGAAATTGTTGTCCTTCTACCATATAAGTAGTTTGAGGATTCTTATTGTTAGGATTTGGCAATGGCTGAGCTGGAAGTTGATTTGTCTTCCGTTGGTATGGGAGCATGAGTTGAGGATTTGTATTTTGTTGAGAAGGTTGTTGTTGTGGAAATGGCAATGAAAGTTGTGGATTTGGGCTTGGAAGTTGTGGAGCTTGTTGATTTTGAAAAGATGGAGGATATTGATAAAATTGAGAAAATCTCCCATAAGGATTTTTCATCCCTTGTACCCATGGCTGATATTGATTTTGATGTTGGGGCCAAGGTTGTTGCCAAGGATTCCAATTTGGTGGGGTTTGAAGATTCATAGGGTTGTTAAACCCTTGAGTTTGTTGTCCCTGCCAAGGTCTCCTTGCAACAAAACAGAGAGATTCCACTGAATTTGGGTCTTCTTGAAAGACAGCTTTGAGTCCAGGAATTGAAGGACAATCCTTGATCTCATGATTCTCTGAGCAAATCATACATGTTTCTACAACTTTGCATCCAAGGGACATTCCCTTAAAGCATGTTTCTTCCTACATTTCGGACAAAAGATGCCTAAAGCATCTGTTTCTGCTTTCTGCTTGTTTTGGATTTTAAGGGTGTCTAGTTGTTCACTAAGGCTCCCTAAGATATCAGTTTTGAACTCATCAAGAATATTACCAATCTCTGCCCTACTTACTGATCCAGTTGCATATTTGTTAGCCCTAATAAGAGAAGGATCCCTAGGACCTTTTCCAGTTTTAGATTTTCCCCTTGAGAGATGGACACATAGTTCTGTTATATCACGAAGTGGAAGTTGAGAAATGTCTCCTTTCCCCATCATGTTTAAAATATCTATCCATTCATTTCTAATGGCTTTTAATATGAGGGCTTTCAAGGTTTCATCATCTAAGTTGCTCATCTTTGCTCTTTTCAAGTTGTATTAAAATCTTTCAAGTAAGTCTTCCAAATTTTCATCTTCTTTTTGCATCATTTTGAATACCTCATCCTTGTGATTGGTGGGCATACAATAGTCCAAGTATCTATCCAAAAATGTTTGTTTCATATCATTCCAAGTCCTGATAGATTGAGTGGCTAATCCCATGAACCATTTCAGAGCAGATCCCTTCAATGTTGAAGGAAACAGTTTGAGTTTTTGAGAATCTTCCATATAGTCATAAGTTCGGCACACTACTTCAAACTCAAACAGAAATGTTTCAGGATCCTCACTTCGCAATCCATAAAAGTTAGGGAGAACAGATGGTGAGATATTTTTCATTGTTGCATGATTTTCCTCATCAACTATAGGGAATCCAAACAAATTGTCTCCTTCCCTATTTCTACCATTATTTCCTTCACCATTGTTGTCTCCATTGTTTCCTCCTCTTCCACCTCTACCTCTATTTATTACTTCCTCTGCCATGATAGTTTCTTTAGAGTCCTTATAGTCCTCTATTTCTTCTACCAAGGGAGGATGAGAGAGAGTCTCTTTGTTTTCTAAGTGGGTTTATTAGGTGGTATAGGAGAATCCTCTAATTCAGTTGTTCCTTGACTTCCAAAAATCTTAAGGCTAGGGGTAGATGGTGGTGAATCTGGTCTATGCCTTGAAGAAGATGGAGTTGTGAAAATCGAACTCTTGGCTTTAGCTATAAACCTTCCCCTAGAATCTCTTGCTCTATGCATGTCATTTTTTATTTTATTTATTTTATTTATTTTTTTAAAATTTGGGCTAATAATCCTCTTTCTGATCTTCCAGGTCACACTAGGTGCAAGAAGAGAGCATACTTAAGAAATTACTAAACCAATAACTCTCTTTTCTGATCCTCCAGATCACACTAGGTGCAAGAGGAGAGCATACTTCAAGAAGTTATCAAGTTTTCCCTTGTTTTATGATTTTATGTTTTTTTTTTAAGAAATTGGTTACCTAGTTACACTTCCCCGGCAACGGCGCCAAAATGTTTGGTCAATTTAGTGTGTCCTAAATTGCTGCATTTAATTTGTCAATCCGGGAATCGTAAGCTGATGAAGTGCGGCGCACTATATGTGCAAGATAACCTATTTCTTAGCTTTTTGTCGTTTTTGGTTTTTTTAAGGTGAAATGGAAATTCTAAGATGAAAACAAGTTTGGTTATGTTTGTTCAAGGAAGTGATATCCCCTATAATGATTTACCAACTTGAAATCTTTAAAAAGAAATTTGAAATTTACAATGACAAGACTTGAAAGGAAATGAAAATGTGCTGCTGAAATGAAAAAGTGCTGCTAGTCTAGTAAATCAAAATAATGAACTATTGAGCATGAAAACTAAACTATTCTTGCTGCCAACTAAACATAAAAGAAACTATGCTTAAGGAAATTCAAAATTGCAACAAAATAAATCTAAATTAGATTACATCAATTTATCTTCTGATCCTTCATCATTAGTCCAGCTATGATTTTCGGAAGTAATCATAAACAATTTGAGTAACTGATATTTAATTTGCAGAAAGTAAAATAATACTAAACCATACACTCATGATTCAATCCCTCACCATCAGTCCAGCTGTGGCTTTCGGAGGCAACTGAAGATGTCATGCATGATTTAATATATCTAAATTTGCAGAAAGGAAACTAATATTAAACTACGCATTTCACAATATAATCCCTCACCATCAGTCCAGCTGTGGCTTTCGGAGGAAACTGAAGATGCTTTGAGCAGCTTAATATATCTAAATTTGCAGAAAAGAAACTAATACTAAACTACACATTTCATAATGCAATCCCTCACCATCAGTCCAGCTGTGGCTTTCGGAGGCAACTGAAGATGCTATGAGCAGCTTAATATGTCTAAATTTGTAGAAAATAAACTAATACTAAAATACACATTTCATAATGCAATCCCTCACCATCAGTCCAGCTGTGGCTTTCGGAGGCAACTGAAGATGCTATGAGCAGCTTAATATGTCTAAATTTGCAGAAAAGAAACTAATACTAAACTACACATTTCATAATGCAATCCCTCACCATCAGTCCACCTGTGGCTTTCGGAGGCAACTGAAGATGCTATGAGCAGCTTAATATATCTAACTTTAACTACTGAAGCAAATAAACAATACTGGAATTAAACAAAAGCTATGAAAAGAAAATTAGCAGCAGAACAATGTTAGTTCCATGTCACTAATCAAAAAGCTATGAAAATGCCCGGGCTGCCTATCTATATCCTGAAACAAGAACACTGATCAGTGATTATCAACATAAAACATGAAAGACAGAAATGAAATGGAAATTATGGAAGTTTATAAACAGAAGTGAAACAAATGAAATGTATGAACATATGAATGGATTATGACACAATGATCTCTAAAGAAACGAAATTAAAATTATACACTAATGCACAAAACCTTAGCTGAGCAGGGGCCCTCTACACCAGCCTTGGCAACGGTCCTCAAATACGAATTAAGTTGGAAAACAGAGTCTTCTTATATTAAAAAGAAGTCATTACAGAATGGTAATGTTACGACACAAGTGCAGCGTAATCTCACTACAAAGCAGACCAATAAAAGATAACAGAGACTAACATTCACTAACATCGACTAACTCTATATGCGTATGCAAACGCATTATATATAACAACGAACTATAACTGTCTCCTAAAGTTCATGCTGGTGGAGAGCACGTAGACCACTACGTCCACGGATATAGGAGCATGGCCATGTTGGAAAGTAAATCTATGAGAGGTGGATGCTTGAATTCGACTCTGGAGCCCTGTACAGATGTCGATTTACCCTCCGTAGGCTTAGAAACGGCCGTATGAATCTTCATGTGACACAAAACAGAGTCCGGCCGACATGAAACTCCATGGTTGACTTCCATGTGGACGCCTTTGACCGCGACTTCTTTGGATGAGTTTGCTTGAACCAAAAGGACACGAACCATGTCCACGTCATTCCTGACCTGCCCATGTGGCTCGTTTTCCTTGTAGACACCTGTAGCATAGAGTTTCACAAAATAGCTGCGGAAAGTTGCAGCAGCTGCGGAAAGTGGCAAGATTCCGTAGCTAAATGAACAAAATCTAGATCAAATAGCAAACACAAAAATATAATTAAAAACCATGTTAGATGATCTTTTGCACATGATATTGACAATTTGGGAGGTTTAGGTGAGTGAAAAAGGTATAGAAAAGTGTATGGAAAAGATGCAGATTCGAGACTCAACACAAGCATCACATTCATTAGGTTTTATAGGAATTGTAGGCAGTCCATCAACACCATTTTTCTTCAACAAACGAAGGCTATCATAGTTTAAGTGTCCAGATCTAGCATGCCATAAAAGACTTGATGGGAATGTACCTTCATCATGATGTGAACTGAATGCAAAGTTTTGAGCATGAGCAGATGAACCTTTCAACTTCAAGAGTCTCCCTTCTTCTATTCCCTCCATGACAGGTGAGTGATCTGATGCTTTTCTGACCTCTGCCTTGCCATCAAACAAGTGAATTGAGTGTCTTTTCTGCCGGATTTCGATCAGGGACAGCAAGTTTCTCTTCAACTCAGGGAGGTATAGAACCTCATGTAGGATATGATCAGGAAGACCAGGCAGTTTAAGCCTGACTGTGCCAAGCCCTGATGGCTTGAGTTTGGATTTATCTGCGAAATATGCTACTCCATCAACTTTGTCAGTGAATTCTTCAAAAAAATCTTTTCTAAATTTCATGTGACATGTTGCTCCTGAATCTAGCAACCAATCATCTCTCCATGAAGTAAATGAAACATCAAATAGGTTTTCAGTTACTCCATTGTTACAATGTGCTAGAACATAATGAGTAGATTCAGGTGCTTTACCTTTGTCTTTGTCATTAGTTTTACCTTTGTCTTGATTTCTTTGCTGCTCAATTTTATCCCATGGTGTTCTGCATTTGGATGCATCATGTCCATCTCTATTGCAACGTGTGCAATGAAGATTGAATTTGTCAGCTTGTCTGCCCCCCCTTTCTGTGAAGTTTATTCTTCCTCTTCCTCTTCTACCACCTCTTCCTCTGGATGAATCTGGAGCATGACTCTTTTCTCTATGTGCCAAGTATGCAGCCTCTTCGGAAGATGAAGGGACTGTCATCTTCCCAAAAGCTTTTTCTCTTTCTGCAAACTTTTTCTCAAGCGTATCAAAGGTGATATGCTAAAAGTTTCCACTTGCTTGCAAAGACTCAAGATAATGTGAGTAAGTCGGATATAATGCCTTAACATATGATATGAGAGGTATGTCCATTTTTACACCAGTGTTTTCAATGTCATGCATTATAGATCTTACTTCTGAAGCTAAAGCAAGGGGATCATCATTCTTCATTTCAAGACTGAACAACTTAATCATCAATTGAACATTTTCTAATTTTGAATGTGAGTCATAGAGTTCTTTTAGCTTTTTCAAGGCATCATAGGCATTTGAGAATTATGAAATATGGCGACTCACCTCTTCACTTACGGAGGATGCAATTAAGGCATAGGCCTTGCAGTTCTTATTTTCCCAAATGGCAAGCTCTTTGTCTGAAGTGGGCTTTGCTGGTGGATTTTCTTCTTGTCCTTCATAGATTCCTTTCCACAGCTCATTAAAAATGAGTGTGTGTTTAATCTTTCGAGACCATTCAAGATATTTCTCTTTGCCGGAGAGAACCACCCCAACAGTTGAGATGAGAGAATGCATTAGATTGCTGGAAAAAAATCTTCTGAAGAGGAAAAATTTCTGCTATAAAAATTTTCAACTCTTGAAATTTTTCAATTAAAGGGGCAAAAACTCTTGCTGGAAAAATACTCTGAGTTTAAAAACTCTTTGCTGGAAACTAAATTCTGCACAAAAACTTTGCTAAAGAATGAATTTAAATGGACAAGAAACTCTTTTCTAAGAGACTGAATTCTGCACAAAAAAATATATGTATATTTTTTTTATTTTTTTTTGGAAAAAAAAATTTGTATGGGAGGCGATATGGAAGGCAGTAATGAATATAATGAGAGGCGGTATGTGGGTGGTATTGAATATAGAATAAAGGGCGGTATGATGGGAGGGAGGTAATGTAATGGAGGGGCGGTGTTACATATATACGCTGTCACATATATACGCAATTCAACAACAATAACGCCTAAAGAATGACACGTTGTGTTAAAACGCAGGTAAAGGGCGGTATTACAAATTTGAAAGGGCAGTATTACATTGGAATGAATGTTATAAACAATGGAGTGGGTGGTATTAAACTGGAATGAATGTTATAAACAAATGGAGTGGAGTATCACAAATTTGAAAGAGCGGTATTATAAAGGGCGGAAACGTTAAAACGCAGCGTTGTATATAACAGTGACAGCGTTTTTATATGGAGAGGGTTGTATATAGAGCGTTTAAATGTAATGACAGCGTATAAGACAGCGTTTATATATGGAATAGACAACATTTATATAACAGTGGGAAGGGCCGAACGGGGAGAGAAGCGTTGGTGCAGAGAGGTGAAGTGTAACGCTGGGACCAAAGTGTGGGCAGCGTGGAGATGTATTACTGAACAGCACAACATATTATAAAGATGGTGGAGGGAGTTATCAATTGCAAAGCGAATTAGGGAGAGCGCAGATGAGAGGGGGGCGTATGAGGGAAGAGGCTGCGTTAGACAGTGTAGAGCGCAGGGGGAAGTTCAAATGGCGGCAGGAGTTGTGAAATGCTTAAGCCACGGAAAGGGAAGCAAGGGGAGCGTAGGTTGTAGACGTGGGAGAGCTGTGCATTAGATACCTAAGTAGGAGGGCACAATATGTTGAGAGGTGAGGGATGAATGTGGAATGTAGGGAGAGAGATAAGGGAATGGAGTGAGTCGATGGAGAATGGAGGAGGCCAAAAGGCCATTACAAAAATTTTGAAATGGAATCTTTGCAGAATGGCAGAGGAGCCTGCAATTTGCAGTGTTTCAGAAACTGCAGGATTGCAGAGTCTTCAGGAGCTACAGGAGCTGGAGCTAGAAATGTCAGGGATATACAGAGATAAAAAATGTAGAATAACAGTCTAGCAATTAAGGATCAGCAAAAACTATTAATAAAAATTGACTGAGCAAAGGAGAGGGAGTTACACCACAGGCAGAAATTCCAATAGTGGAGCTGGCTTTGATACCATGTCAAACCAGGAGGTAACTCCTCAAAATCAGAATGTGTATTAGCTGAAGAATGCATATGGATTTATACATGGAGGTGAGGCTATTGGGATTCATCTCCCAATGACTCTTGGCCTTCCTTATTTCCTAATATTAATTAATATACAATATTAATTGTGCACACCCATCCCATAGGATTAGGTGTCAAAAGTTGCATTTTTTGTCTGGGTTTTCTACACCATCAAGAGAGAGGAATTTTAAATCTAAAGTGCTGAGGACTTACAAGAACCCATCCCATTGAGGAGAACTGGTAACATCCTTCTATTTTTTCCTCGTAGGTGCCCTTAATATAAAATTAATTTAACATATTCTTCTCTTGTCTATTGGATGCATGGGGTAAATCTCATTTTTATTTACTGCTTAATGTGTTTTGAAGCATAGATCTAGATTTTTGCAACATTTATCTCAATCACCTAATTGTAGATCTGAAGATATTGGCAGCCATCTTTGTTGTTAGGGTTGTTTGTTATGCATAGCTAAAGTGGTCTTTTTTCATACACTTGCGATTAAGATTCATACTAACACTCATCATGGGAACATACCAGTCAAGGAGAAGAGAGAAAGGGAAAATTGATTTCTTGTCGTCCTTGTACATAGGTTTAAGGTATGGTTCATAATAACTCATATCAAGGTTTTCTTGTTTAAACCACCTCTCTCCCACACTAGGGATCCATGTAGTAGCTACAATGGCATTGGTGGACATATCAAATGTGACCCCAACAAGAGTGACTTGTTTGTCATGTAGATTAGTGATGAACAATCATGTTAACCCCGGGTGATTTTGAATTTGTTGCACTCTCTCACAAAACTCAAATTAACCCACATGCTTGAAACAAGACACACTGAGAGGAGAGGCCATGAGTTCCCTTGTGGCCATGGGTTCAAACCTATTAATTTTCCCTCCTTTGTGATCATTTCTTCTTGGCATTTGTGCCTCACCAACACCACTATCTTGTTCTTCAGACATTTTAAACTCTGACTTATGAAACCCTATGATACAAATGGAATGAAATGAAGGGGAAGGGGATGAGATGGCTAGCTTGAACAGGTGAAGGGAATGAGTGAGAGGAATGAAATGAATGGTCAAACTAGCTCAATGAAAACCATAGGTTAATGAATTTTACCTTGCCTATAACTGATATATGTTTAAGTAAAGTGAACAAGGTGTATAAACACTGATCATAAATTAAAATTAGGGTTTCATTTAGGGTTTCAATTCAAAACATTGCAGAGTCACCAAATAGATTAGAAATAAGGCAATGAGGGTGTACTTACTATTTAGAACATCCTTGGAGGAATTAGGAAAAGTTTTAATTTTTTTTGAAGTGGTTTGAAGTGACACAACCCTCAACATACTTAACAGTGTAGGCAGGCAACGCCACTGTCTGAGCGCACAACACTTATCCAAACGCACAATGCCATTGTCTGAGCACGTAGAACCTTTGAAATTTTCAATGATATCTCCTGACAAGGGCATAGTGCCACTAGGTAGGTGCATAACATCGGTTCAAACGCGCAGCGCCGACCTTCTAAACGCACAACGCCATTCATGAACACGCAACACCACTGCAACACCTTTTTGCAGACCACATCTGAAGGCCTTCCCAGTGTCCAAATTGGGCCCCAGATAGCTCGTTGGAAATAATATCATGTATAATCTCCAAATATACATTTTTTTTTCTATTTGAAGTTCATTTTTCTAGTAAAAATTTGATTTTCCCAAGACTGGGCAAAACGTGTTGAATGAAGCTGCAGAAATGTAAAGTGTTGGTGCAGACAATGCTTGGATGCCTTCCTCACCTCAAAATTCAGCTCTGGATAGCTCGTTGGAAAACTATATCTATCTATATATCATTTCACTCATCAAGCAAGTCATTTGGACACTCAAGTTATGCGACAACAAGATTTTACCAAGGTCATTCCAAAAGTGCAGCAATTTTCTAGTGGCACCTGTATTTTTAACATTTCTCAAACAACATGATATATGTGTAAAACCTAAAGGAATTTTGTCATCCTTGGCCTTTTATGGAAAAACATTTCTTTCATTTTTATCAAATTCATCTCATTTTAGTCGGAAACATAGTTTGAAGAGAAATTAGCCCTGTGTGTGCCACATGATTTCTCCCTTAGAATGATTTCTTGAAAAATGATGGAGGCATGATGTTCATGAGTTTGGATGGCTTCATACTTGCTAAAATTACCTCCCTTATGCCTCCTCTACTCATATGTCTGTGATTCCATAGCAAAATATAGCTCAGTAGGAAAGTAAATTAGGGTTTGGTGTAAGAAAAAAATGAGATTTTAGGACTGCCTTGTAGAGGGAGGGGGATGAAGGGGTTACGGGTTGTCTAAATTCTTGGGGAATTTTTTGGGGATAGGGATAGATGTCAGAGAGTAGGGGAAAGTGTAATTTCACGAATTTATTCAGGGGAAGGGGTCCAAAATGGAAAAACACATGCCTAGTCTCCAAAAGTGTCAAATTGTTGCAATAGGCTAGGGTTTGTGGAAAAATTATGATTTTGAGGGATAGGAATTATGGGAAGCATTTAGGAAGGTATATTAATGATATGGGAACGTGTAATAGCATCGGGATACAAGTTTTGTTTATTATTTAACCATGGAACTCATGAGACCAAGAAAAATTCCCACAAAACCCTAGGAGAGGGAAATGAGCTTTCCAAGCACAACTGAGAGACAAATATGGTAAACACAAAGCCACTTACTTGGAAATGATAGTTTATAACCTGAAATTTTTTAATACATTTGACTATTACTACTCCTTAAAAATATGAATTTGATGGTGAAATGAACAATTTTCATGATTTTGACCCTATGACCTAATGGGACTTCTTTTTGACCTGAGTTTTGAATGAGACTTTGTCCTTTGAATTTAAAGAATTCCAAGTGAACAGAGAATTTCCATAGGTGTTATTATGCTCAAGGAATCATGAGAATGAGTCAACCAATATGATCTTCTAAGGGATAAGGAAGTTTATTTGACTAGGAAAACCACCAGTGGAACAATTTTATATCATGAACTAATGGAATGATGAAAAACTTATTCAGAATGGGACACATAAGATGCACATGAAAATGTGTTTTGATCCCTGGTGGAAGTATGCAAATACTTACACTAACATTGACTCCACGTGGTATGAGTTTTAGACATAGTTTCCTCTCTATGATCAATTTGTTTGAATGTATTGTTAATTCACAAACCATTTCATCTCTATAATAGACTAAATTTCGATTTTAAAAGGCAGAATCCATATTCATTTATGCTCTATTTTGGGAAATTTAGTATAATGTGTTCATTCTCCTCATTTTATGGAAAATACATGCCATATGATTTCCATAGCTCCTCACCATTCTATTCATCTCATTTAATTCACTTTGAATGTTTAAACCTTTTACCTACCTTGCACCTTGGAACCCCTGCAATTTTTGACCTAATTTCCTTACCCTGGCTGTTTGGCTCCTCCTAATACAACGAACCCTAGAAAATCAAGATCAAAACCTTGAGCTACTATACCTGGCCTAAAATATTCTTCTTGTTGTCATCTTGACTATGTTATATATGGAGAGAGCCCTCTCCTGGCCTATTAGGGCTAGCTACTTGGCTAAGCATGGTTTGAGGTTACCTCAGGATTGCCTTTCTTAGCCTGAGGTTCAATCTCAGTGATAAAATTTTGGTGACCATACTAGGGAGAAAAATTTAAATCAGATATTCCCTGGGAAAGATCATCCAAGTTCAGATCTGATTTTTGATGGTGAACAACATTTGGACACATATGAAGGTTGAACCATTCACTTGGCGACTCCACTCACTGAACGATCTAGAAAATCAACATCTCATGGTGACTCCATTGGATGAAGATCAGTAGATTCAAGATTTTTCAATATGGAAACTGTTTCAAGAAGGTATGCTCCCATGAGCCAAGATCACACTCCACGTTTCCCAAATAAAATGCCTAAGGTAGATTGGCAAAGGAATTTGCATATGTTCAAAAATGTGAAAGGTAATGATGATGCTCTTCATTTGGTGAGAATTCACATGCATGTGCATACATTAAAGGTTGATTTTCCTGAATATTGCTTGATGAAGATATTCATGGCCACTCTGGAAGATGAAGCTCGATCTTGGTATGAAATTTTTCCACCTGCTTGTATTTAATGTTTGAAGGATTTTCATGCGATATTCTTTGAAAGGTATAAAGAATCTTGTCCATCCTTAATATTAGTTCAGAACTATTGTTAACATGTTGATATTTTTATTGAAAATCTTGAGAATTTTTATGGAGATGATGAATTCATGGATGTTGAGATCATGGAAGCCCTGTATAAAAATCCATTTCAGTAGCATAAAGAAATATTAGAGGATACTTATCAAGATGCCTACGAAATTTTGCAGCAGGCTGAAGATATTTGTACAGTTGAAAATGATGGAAGACAAGGTCTTATTTCAAATCTAATTGCAACAAAAGATGGTATGCAGGAAAATGAGGTTCCAATCTCAGATTGTGGTAAAGTCAAGCTGGCTGATCTAGATCTAGATTCAAATTGTGATGATGAAGAGTATGTTGTTCCATATCCCATGAAGGAGAGCTCTATTTTTGAGGTCAATTCAAATGAAGAAAACAGAGTTATGTACCTAAGTGTTCTCAGCTCATCAGAACAAAGTATTCACGAGGAGGTAATCCATTCCCTTTATGGAAAACAAGATCTTTGTTCAAGTAAGTGAAAAATGTTCTTTGGATGAATCTGTGTTAGATGATAGGAATGTAAGTTTTTGGTTTCAAGAACAACTTGAAGTTTTCCCTCTTATGACTGATGAGTGTGATAACAAGCATGACAATCTGGTTGCCATGTAATATGAATATGATCAACAATATATTCAAATTGCAGAGGACCAAAGAATTGAGGACTATCATTCAGATTTTTCTTCCCATGTCTCATGCTTTGAATTTTTTTTTTAAGAAGAAATATGCTCACCTACTTGTTCATAATTTTTTGAAGACCAGGAACACACTCTTGTTGAAGTAAATTATGAAAAGAGATCAGATTCAAGAGAAAAAGCTACCTTTTTTATTCTAGATCAACGAGAGGTAAATTTTCTTGATTTTCAAGATCTTGTCGACAGTATTTTGCAAGCACTGGAGAAAATGAATGTTGTCTCATTTTTCATCATAAGTCTTGGTTTCATTTTTTATTATGAGTTGCCTACATGTACATCATTCTACCTACTCGAGTAAAGTGAGAGCAGAATTCAATAAAATAACCATTTGCTGGAATGGTTACACTAGAAGGATCATTTCAAATTATTGTATATATGTCTTCAGCAGGTTGGTGGTTGTCATCAGGATTGGAAGCCCTCAAGTCTTGGTGATGCGCTGCCATCAATAAGTAGGATAAGTTCAATTTTTAAGTTTTTTCAGTCAGTCTTGAGTCGGTTTTGAGTCATTTTATTGTGTCAAGTTTCTTTTAGTATTCAATTAGCCTTTAGATATTGACTCCATGCCCAATGAATAGGCACTTGGTCTACGGTGTTCTTGGCACCTCCAAGGAGCTACCATACCCAGGTGGAGCCAATGTTAGTGTCAGTATTTCCATACTTCCACCAGGTATCAAAAGAAAAATTCATGTGCATCTTAGGCATCCCATTCCGAATAAATGTTTCATCATTCCATTAGGTCATGATATAAAATTATTCCACTGGTGGTTTTCCTGGTCAAATAAGCTTCCTTCTCCCTCAGAAGATCATATTTCTTGACTCATTCTCATGATTCCTTAAGAATAATAAGACATATGGAAATGCTTTGTTCACTTGGAATTCTTTAAAGTCAAAGGTCAAAGTATCATTCAAAAGTCAGGTCAAAAAGCAGTCCCATTAGGTCATAGGGTCAAAATCATGAAAATTGGTCATTTCACCATCAAATTCATCTTTTGAAGGAGTAGTAATAGTCAAATGTATTCAATCATTTTAGTTTCTAAACTTTCATTTCCAAGAAAGTGGCTTTTTTTTACCATATTTGTCTCTCATTTGTGCTTGGAAAGCTCATTTCCCTCTCCTAGGGTTTTAAGGGCATTTTTCATGGTCTCATGACTTCCCTGGTTAAATAATCAACAAGACTTGTATCTCGATTCCCTCACACTTTCCCCTATCAGTAATATACCTTCAAAAACACTTCCCATCACTCCTATCCATCAAAATTATCTTTTATTCCACAAACCCTAGCCTACTTATACAATTTGACACTTTTTGAGACTAGGCATGTGTTTTTCCATTTTGGACCCCTTCCCCTCACTCAATCCTTGAAATTACACTTTCCCCTCCTCTCTAGCATCTATCCCTATCACCCAAAATTTCCCCAAGAATTTAGAAAGCCCCTAACCCCTTGATTCCCCTCCCTCTACAAGGTAGTCCTAAAATCCCCTGTTTCGCTTACACCAAACCCTAATTTCCTTTCCTACTGAGCTAGGGTTTTCTATGGAATCTGAGACATCTGAGTAGAGGAGGCATAAGGGAGGTCATTTTAGTAGGTATGAATCCATCCCAACTCATAAACATCATGCCTCCATCATTTTTCAAGAAATCATTCTAAGGGACAAATCATTTGCCACACATCTGGCCAGTTTCGCTTCAAACTATGTTTCTGACTAAACAGAGATGAATTTGATAAACTTGAGAGAGGTTTTTTCCATAGTAGGAAAAGGATGAAAACCATCCTTCATTATTTACACAGGTATCATGGTTTTTGAGAAAGTTTAACAATATAGGTGCCATGGGAGAATTGTTGCACTTCTAGAGTGGCCTTGTGAAAATCACGTTTTCGCATAGCTAGGGTGTCCAAATGAATTTATGGATGCATAAAATTATAACTAGACAAAGAATTATTTCCAATGAGATTTCATGAGATCAATTTGGATTTTCTAAAGGCTTCCAAAAGTTTCTTGCACTAGCACTCTCCATTTTTTCACCTTCATTGAACACTTTTTGACCAGTCTTCGGAAAATCAATTTTTTACTAGGAACATGAACTCCAAAACAAAAACAAAAGGTATATTTGGAAAATAGACAGGATAATATTTCCAACTAGATATCCTGGGCCTAACGTGGACAATTATAAGGCCTCCAAATGTGTTCTGTAAAAGGGTGTTGCAGTGGCGCTACGCGTTCAAGAATGGCGCTGTGCATTCAAAAGGTTGGTGATGCACATTTGAACTAGCGCTGCGTGCCTGCCCAGTGGATTTGCACCCTTTCCAAGAGATATGATTGTAAATTGCAAAGTTTTTTCATGACTAGATATTGGTGCTGCACATTTGGATAAGCTCTGCGCATAGAGACAAGGTCGTTGCGCGCCTACACAGTGAATTTTGCTAAGGGTTGTGTCACTTCAAACCACTTCAAACAAACTTGAAACTTTGCCTAATTCCTCCAAGAATGTTCTAAACAGTAAGTACACCTTCATTGCCTTGTTTCTAAGCTATTTTGTGACTCTTTAATGTCTTGAAGTGAAACCCTAAACAAAACCCTAATTTTAATTTATGATCACTCTTTATACACCTTCTTCACTTTCCTTAAACATATATCAGTTATATGCAGGTTAAATGTCATTTAACTAGGGTTTTCATTGGCCTATTTTGACCATTCATTTAATTCCTCTCACTCATTCCATTCACCTGTTAAAGCTAGCCATCTCATCCCCTTCCCCTTCATTTCATTCCATTTGTATCCTAAGGTTTCATAAGTCAGAGTTTAAAATGTCTAAAGAAGAAGATAGTGGTGTTGGTGAGGCACAAATGCCAAGAAGAAATGATCACAAAGGAGGTAAAATTAATAGGTTTGAACCCATAACCACAAGGTAAATCATGGCCTCTCCTCTCACTATGTCTTGTTTCAAGCATGTGGGTTATTTTGAGTTTTGTGAGAGAGTGCTGCAAATTTAAAATCACCCAGGGTTAACAAGATTGTTCATCACTAATCTACATGAAAAATAGGTCACTCTGGCTGGGGTCACATTTGATATGTCCACCAATGACATTTATCTTCTACAGGGATCCATAGTGTGGGAGAGAGGTGGTTTAAACAAGAAAAACTTGATATGAGTTATTATGAACCATACCTTAAACATAGGTACAAGGATGACAAGAAATCAATTTTCCCTTTCTCTCATCTCCTTGACTGGTATGTTCCCATGATGAGGATAATCATGAAATACTTTACTTGCGAGGGGAGGTTTTCTTGACTCTACTCATACCATATCCAAATCCTCATGCATTTCACTAGAGTTAGAATGCTACACATACCTTACTATCCTTTTTGCAGCATTGACAAGATGGCATTTATTGTGCAAAGAGGGATCATAATAATCAAATGCAGAGTCTTTTTCATCATTCACTCATCAAAATGGCAGTCATGCATCAAATTCAATAGAAAAACATTTCATGGGATGAATTAATTGCAAATGAGGTTTTCACTACCCCACCTAGCCATCATGAGCAAGATATCCCTTCATCATCTCATCTTCCCATATCCATTTCTCCATCTCAGCCTATTGTTTATACATCACCAGCCACTCACATCCATTCACCTCATGTTGATCCTACCTCATCACCTTTCTATAACCCTTCACCATCACATCATGATACCGGAGCATCAAGTAGTGAAAGGGACATTGAGGCAGCTTGCACTAAAATGAATGATATTGAGCCATTTCCCATGACATATCAAAGAGGCCACATGCATGTGTTTGCTTCACATGGTGTTAAAGGGGCCATGACCTTTCCATCAGAAAAACAAGTAGACAAGGGCAAGGAAAAGGCTACAGAGCCTATCATTGTTAAGTAGGAGGACAAACATGAAACTGGGCAAGAGTTTCAGTTGATTGAGATTGATGAGGAGGATGAGGATAGAGCCACCAGTGTAGTGATAAGAGGAAAAGAGGCCAATATTGGTGAGCTTCAATCTAGTCTTGATAAAGCACAGTACGTGATTGACTTTCTTTATCTAGAAAATCAACAACTGAAGACTAAGCAAACCATCAGTGAAGTCAAGACAATCAGAGCTCAGAGAGACGTAGGAAAGGAAAATGTTTTTTTGGAGGAGACCTTGGGAAGATTTGATGACAGTGATGGTGAGGAAGATCAGCTTCCGAGATAGAGATTGAGGACAATTGGGCTAAAGAAGTATTTAGCTTGGGAAAGGCAGAAAGAGGCTGAATTGGTAGAGAAGCTTACTCCAAGTGAGATGCTTACCATAGAGATTAGAAGAGATAGAGATTCTTGGCTTGAGAGAGCCAATTTGCATCTGGACAGCCTGCTAGAGAAGGCAAAGAAATACATTGACATTCAAAGGAAGATGGCAAAACACCATACCATGAGAAATAAGATTGCAAGGGCCAAGCTCAAACGAGCCCATGCAAAGATTCGGGCTTTGACCAAGAAAAAGGAGAAGGAGAAGTTGGAAATTATTTCTGAGGTGTCTCTCCATGCCTCTAACCCTTCATCAGCAAAATAATTCACAATTTTGGCACATTTTGGAAACCTTGTGCAAATTTTAAATTTTGGACAGTTTTGCACACAGAAAATTTGCTAAACGCAGAACACCACTGGCGCTGCGCTCTTTTTTTGGGGCATCCAATTGACGAATTTCCACCACCATCATGTTCATAATGATGATGACATCAACTCCAGCAAGTTTTAGAGTATTTGGAGGAGAACTGGTCCCTCAAAAGGGAAAACAACCACCAAAAAATCATGTTTCTGCCCTCTTTTTGATCTTGGCGCTGCCCTTTTACCAGTCTTGGGAGAACATAATTTTTATAGGGCAGGTGGACACCATTTTAGAAATTCGAGGCACATTTAGAAAATAGACTCATACATATTTTTAATGAACTATTATGAAGCTCATTTGGATATCGGAAAGGCCTCCAACAGTTGGCTCCAAGACAGACCATTTTTTATGTCATGGCGTTGCACGTTTACCAAGGAATTGGCAATTTTCACTATTTTCAGCATTTTTGAATTTTTGAATTTTTTATTTGGAAAATGATAAAATTACTGATTTAAATGGTCAATATGGATTTAAATATCATGTTTTCCCATTTTCCCATCTTGACCATTTACATCAGTACTTTTCCCATTTTCCCATTTTTGACTTTTTGACTTTTTGATTGGGAAAATGGGAAAATTACTGATGTAAATAGTTAATATGGATTTAAATATCATTTTTTCACTTTTATATAGGGTATATGCATCATATAGGTCTTCTATGAGGTCAAATGAATCAGTTCCCTCTCTTTTAGAGATAAATTGTTGGGTTTTCCTAATCTTTAGTTTTCTGTTTGGGAGTAGGTGAAACAACTCCTCCTCTCATGGATTCAACTCCCTGAGGCTAGGGAGAGTGGTTTTTAGGTCTATTTGATGTATTTTCTCAGTCATTGTAATTTTTGGACTCACTTGGAGCTTGGACATCTCGAGAGACAATATGTATATCATTTTGGCTTAGACATTAATAGAAATTTGCAGCTATTTTCTTGGGATCCATGTGGTATGAGTTTTAGACATAGTTTCCTCTCTATTACCAATTTTTTTGAATGTATTTTTAATTCATAAACCATTCCATGTCTATAATATACTAGATTTCAATTTTGAAAGGAAGAATCCATATTCATTTATGCTTTGTTTTGGGAAATTTAGTATAATGTGTTCATTCTCTTCAGTTTAGGAAAAATGCATGCTATATGCTTTCCCTAGCTCCTCACCAGTATATTCTTCTCATTTAATTCACTTTGAATTTTTAAACCTTATACATACCTTGCCCCTTGGAACCCCTACAAACTTTGACCTAATTTCCTTGCCCTAGCTGTTTGGCTCCTCCTGATCCAGCAAACCCTACAAAATCAAGATTAAAACCCTGAGCTACTATACCTAGCCTAAAATATTATTCCCACAGTGATCTTGAATGTGTTCTATACGGAGAGAGTCCTCTCTTGGCCAAGTAGGGCTAGCTACTTGGCTAAGCGTTGTTTGAGGTTACCTCGGGATTGCCTTTCTCATATTTAGGTTCAATCTGAGTGATAACGCAATCTATGATACAACTATACTAAAGATAGATATAAATATTCATTCCATCAATCAGGATTATTCACATAAGCTTGAGAATTCATTTTATTTATTTCTTTGCAAAGTACCTTCTTTCATATTCGAGCATTAGAATTTCTCTGGTGTTATTTTCCATGTGATTATTATTTTCGCTTTTGCAAGATTGTAATTAAGGAAGTAGGAATAGAGGTAGGAAAAGTTCATATCTTTTTAGGAATTTCCTGTGCTTCGCCTCTAAGTTTTATGAAATGCCCTGTTTGACAATAAAGTGTTGAAGGAGTCCGCTGAACCATAATTCCTACACCCAACACATAAGACCGAATTCTGCCCTAGGCTTGGTAAATATATTCTGGAGCTACAAAAACCTTTTTTTCACATTTTGTCGATCTGTGGGACATTATGAAAAGAACTGTTGCAGCTTCTATTTGATAATTGAGCAGGCTGCCTCGTACAGATTGTAGGCTGAGGGTAGAGGACCAGATTCTCCTACATCACCATATAGGCATGGTCAATTTCCATAAAGAGGGCAAGGAAGGAGCAAAGGGGCTAGTCATGGAAGAGCACAACTTATTTTTTATAAATGTGGAGAAGCTGGTCATTATGCACGCGGCTTCCAGAACCAGACACAACAATCGTGTGGGTATTATAGATAGTTTGATCATATTATTAAATATTTCCTTGTACTATTTGCAAAAATGCAGGAGAAGAAACCTCATACACCTACACAGAATGTTCAAATGATGAGAGCGGAACTATGCATTAAAGACCTTAGCATAAATATTGTACCCAGGTAAATAATAGAAACTGGAGATGATAAAGAAGAAGATAAGATACTTGTCACTGATGTTTCGGTTTGGAGAGCTCCTCAGAAAAAGGAAGGTTTCAATCTACAAAGGGAAAAGGAAACCTTTGTCACAACAAAGAAGGACTTCACAGATCCTGGCACATCTAAAGTAGTAAGCAAACTAGCCATAGATATCGACGAAGGGGCTGATCCTATAGAAATGAATTTTTTTTTACAAATGTGTATCAAGCTTCTGGGAAATAAGAAGGTCGTTGAGAATCTTCAAGATTTAATTAACAGTTGCGCTAAAAAAGAACAACCCCAGATGGAGCAAAAGGCTCTCAATAAGATCTACAAGAATAAGAAAATAACTAGCCAAGAGATGCGACTCACTGCTTAGATTGGAGAGATTGAAATGGACCAGGTCATTTTGGATCTGGGCTCTGATGCAAATGTCATACCAAAGAAGACTTGGTAGAAAATGGGAGAGCCTATGCTAGAATGGTCTACAATATAGCTACAGATGGAAAATCGGCAGAAGATTATCCGAGTGGGTAGGCTTTCTAGGTAATATTTAATATCGAAGGAGTTAAGGCGCTGGCCAATTTTGAATTTATTCAGATTTTTTATGATACAAATCCATACCCCGCATGGTTGGGTCTGAATTGGGCTATTGACTTAGATACTATCATCAATCTCAAGCTTGGAAGTATGGTATTTGAAAATAATGGAACCAGGGTAGTGGTCCCACTAGATCTAGTAGAAGGAGAAAGATATACATAACTGGTGCACGTAGAAGAGGATGTTGATCATATCTAGAAAATAAATGAAAGAGATGAATATTGGATCAATCCCAAAGTATATGGTCGGCTTAGTTGGGAGAGAGGTAGTTCATGCCACTCAGACTCAGATGAGGAATTGGAGAATCGGAAGAACCATTTGCATGAAGTCTCTGTACTATGCTGCAACCGAGTCACCAGATCTCTATGATGCATATCCTTTGAGGTGCGGGTACTACCATATTATGGTTGTATAGCATGTGTCACTTGTTTCTTAGATGGATTCAAAAATTTTGTTCCAGAGACACAACGATTCCATGCACTTTAATTAGCTCTATGCTCAACTCTAGCACGTTAGTGGGAGACACACAAGGACAACTTGGCAAATTGTGAAGAATGTACCCATATCATGTAATGATGATTTGAAAAACCTAATACCCAGTTGGAAGGAACCTATGCAAGAAAAGAAGATCCACACATACATTTAGCTAGGTGGAAAACAACTTGGGGAGAAGATTCGCAGCCGGGATGGGTGAATACATTCGTCCATACTTTATGTTAGATTCCTATGAACTGGTACCTAAATGTTGAGTTGCATTTGAAACAACAAAGAAACCAAAAGAATGAGCCCTACCATCATGGAATGTGTAAATGAAGGATATAGTTGATTGTTGGAATTCAACTACTGAAGATAATGTGGAAGGCCCCAAAAACATAAATATCCCTGAGCCAAAAGTAATCAGTGAAGAGGATGTTGTCTAAGATATTGATCCACTATCACAGCTATCGAAGTATGTGGCACCATGTAAAGCATCTGTGGAGGTCACGATGGATCTGGATAAGGTTTGGTCATACATCAATATCTTGCTGACCCCAAAATCTGTGCCATAAGAAGGGGATTTTTTTGCTAAAATCCCTTTGCTGAAGATGAAAGACTAGGATCTGGATGACAATGAGAAGTTCCTTGAACTTGCGCCATCTATGTATTTAGAGTAGGTTCTCTACAATCGAGGGGTAGTTAAGATTGAACCCAAGCCTTAGGCATTGGGATTGTAGAAGTCAGGGCTGCTGCATCTGTTGAATGTCCCACACTTTGGGCATAGCACAATAAATGATATCTATGTGCACCAATTTCTCACCGTGGTGCACAATAACTACCTATGGCTATGAGGTCCAATTCTTCTTGATGAAACATTGATCCACCGAATAACCAGCCTTCCATTTCAATGGGTGGAACGTATGATGGCCTTTGGAGGAAAGACCCAAGAGAATAAAGTTGCATAAAATGTTAAGGAGAAGTATTGGGTGTACCGTAACACCTAGGGCTTCATCATCAGTGAGATAAATGACCTAGAAATATAGTTTTCCACATGGATCCTTTCTTGCAATATGATGAGGAAGTGTCGTGCCAAGGAAGTTCCAGCACCAGTGATTACATTGGTCAGGAAATGTGAGAAAGTCGTGTAGTATAATTGGTCAAAGTACCTCTGCAAAGAATTTTTTGAGAATGTTTGTGAGGTAGAGGAGGAAGGAAAACATTTTTATTATTCTTCTTTGTTGCTTTTGATTGCGCTAATTGGTTGGATGCCACCAGCACAAAGCCCAGTACCAATATATCGAGCCCAAACTTCGTGAAGCTTCGCGATATGTGACATTATGGAATTATAAGCTACATTCCGTGATCACTGAAAACAAAATTTTTCAAGGCGGTGCAATCCAAGCCACGACTCTCACCAACATTGTAGAAGAAGTACAAGGACATCGCAGATTTCAAAGCCACATTTCACAACATACACATCCATGTAAAGCAGGACATGGATGATGTATGGTATGAACTTCCCTCCATGGTCACGAAGGATGACCTTGTGCGCATCACAATGAAATGGCCCCCCTTATGGATCGAAAAAAGTACAGTTGGAGGTGCATCAACCTTACTCCCTCCGAAGAATTCTACAAAGCCACAAATGCCCAAGGATCAACAAATGGATACATAATCAAATGATAAGGATGCACCAAAGGAGATGAATTCATCCACTACGAGTGAAACAATCAACCTACAGAGTGATGAGGAGATGGAAGAGAACAATGGAGAAACTGTTGATGCCCCGAAAGCGACATGAAGAGGCATCAAACATGGACCTCAACTACCTTTGGGTCATGCAAAAGGAGAAATGATTCTAAGAAGACCCAAACAGAGCCATTTACACTTACTAAGGAGGATTTTGACAAGATGGGTGATGCAATCCAGATGGTGACCAAAGATGTATGGACCAAGGTGGAATATTAGTATAAATCCGTCCTTGATGACATACAACAGTGGCTCAAGCAACTCAAAAGAAAGCAAGTTCCATACAAGTGAGCATTGGTCAAGCAAGCATGGGTAAAGCGAGCGTGGGATAAGCGAGCGAGCTAACCATTCAACACCCATCCAACTCCGAAAGCAGAATCTTCCATATTTCAGGTGCCACACTTCAAAGTACCAATTTACAGTTGCACACAGTCATTCCTGAAGTCTCTGAGGTCAGGATTGACTTGGCGGTGTTCCTCAGTGGCGAGTTGCTTTTCATGCACACAATGATCATAGACGAGCTGTTGCAGCATGAATATAAGCCCTTCCAGGACACCACAACAATGCAACACCAAGATGCCTCGACACTTAAAGGGAAACAACTTGCAAAAGATTCCCAACATGCCATTGAAAGACAACATGCCCACTTGGAAACTTTGATTGATAAACTATGTTCGGGCCTCCCTCAAATCACAGTACACCCCACTGTAGTAGCCACTCTCAAGATGGAAAACTTGGTGGCTATGCTCAAAGATTCATGATAAAAAATTCCCACTATCTGTGTTGAACTTGCATAGAATATCGCCAATTTTCAAATGAAGCTGTAGCCTGAGACACCTACAGAGGTTTTCTCACAATGTGCCAAGGTTGTTCAGGATTCTACTGCTAGAATTAACGTTGTTGTGGATGCTTCCAACAAAGTTTTAGAGGATGCCATGGGTATTTGGATCTCGACCCAAGATGGACCTGTGGGAAAAGGAGAAGAAATTTAATGAGGTCTGGGTCTCTACTCAAACCTTGGTACCTGCCCAACGGTTGTCCCGAGTATAGGAGAGTCGTGTTATTCAAGAAGAGATCTAAAAATTGTGCTGATGGGAGGAGTTTCTCGAAAAACTGATTCAGCCTTGAGCTGAGAAATATTTTCATCTATCACAAAGCATATATGGTGCCCTCAAAACCCTATAGAAGACCTAGAGGATTATAAGCTTGGTAGCCAAGGGGAAAAAAACTGAAAAACTAGTAGAAGAAGTGTAGCATGCTGCAACACATAGCATCGAAGTCATTCAGTCACTACATATGTCCATTCGGGCTCAAAATACCAAGATGCAGAAGTCAGAGCCAAAGTGACTCGGGACGAGTCACTAGATTATGTTCGAGGTTTTTTGGGATGTTGTCCCATATGGGTATATTGTTGTATAATTTTGGGTTAATTTTGGTAAATTTTTTATTAATACACGCTCTGCGTAGATGTCATGGAGATTTGGGGTGGGTCAAGGTCCCTTAATCAATGTAATGTATAAAAATGGGAAACCAGGAGTCTCAAACCATGTTTTGAGACCATGCCAATATGTGCACGTCAAAGACATATAAATTTGTAAGAGTCGAGTCTAGTAAGAGATGGTCATCAGAATATTGATAGATATTTTATGTTTTATATAATTTTTTTGTTAATTTTGGGTAGAAAGGCTCCTACTGGTTGTGTGCGTGGAGACCTAGTCCTGAGTTGTGTGCAAGGACTCTATTTTTGTGGGCACACAAGGAAATAGATGTACTAAATTGCAGATACATTAATAAACAAGAAGTTTCGGCGAAGTCTGTTCTATTATAATTTCCTTTTTTATGCATAGTTGTGTGATTGAGTTGTCAATATATCACTGTTATCATTGCATGCACATATGGTATAATGATTGATCTATGAAATTGTATTCGTAATTTTGTGAAACCATGATTGAAAGATAGATCTATTGCTAGTACAAGTGTTATTGTTGTTCTATAAATATGTGTAATCACAAGTATCTATATTTGCACAAGTCTATACTAGAGTAAGGATTATTTTTGTGGATGTAGTTCTGTGTATTATTGTTTTTGCGCACATGATTGTTTTACAGTTTAAGGGGTTTCTTCAATTAGGCATGTTTAAATAATGTTGACCTTGATGAGGTTAAGAAATCTCTTGCGTGAGACTGCAATTGTTTGATATTTTCAATAGGGCTAAGATCCACATCATGTGCTCCCTCAGGGTGTAGAAACCTGGTTCCAACATGCCCCCATACTGCTTCGATTGAGATCTTGGTCTATGAAAGCAGGTCATTTATGAAAGGGCCAGTAGTTGGAGGGTTTGTTGGTTTCGCAGAACACTTTGAACTTATGTCAGGACACATGAAGCCAAAATCCATAGAATAAATACCTCGAGAAAAAATGATACAAAAATATGTAGTCAATAGGGTCAAAGAAGAAAGAGCACCATGAAGCTTCGATGGAGGGGAAGAAGAAGTGGAAAGAGGAAAAGAATGAGAAGATAGCATGAACAATGCACTAGTGCAAAAACCCCATTAACCATTGAAACCACTAAAACGTTCACAATCATAAAGAGGAAAATCATATCAAATTTTCATCGAGAGTTGAATGAAAAGAAAAAAAATAAATATGCTAAGAAGAAAATTATCATGGAAAGAGGCCCAAGTAATCAAGTAAAATGAAGCTAATACATGGATGAGAATATTGCTTGTACATCAACACAAAAGGAGGTGATTTGAGCATCCTTTAGACACATGAAGAGATTAAAAATACAAGACTCTTCCATAATAATATATAGGAAACTAATAAAATCATTAATTCTATGTTTGACTTAGAATCACAGGAAAATCTCAATGTGGTAGAGCTGGTCAAAAAATTGGGACGTTCATGATCATGGAATTCTACATCTATTGGGATTTGTAAATAAGGATGTAAAAATGAAGGTAACAAAATAGTGTAAAATAAAATTTGTTATCGGTGATTATTTTATTTCTAAAGTAGAACTGGATGTATTTTTGCTTAATGTATGTTGGGTGTGTTAGCCATCTATGAAATTTTTGTCAAGCAAACAGGTGGCTAAATTGTTTATGAGCCTTCAAGAGATACATTTCCCATGAGAAATCTCTCATCCTTGAAGCCTCTGTGTGTCCATCACCTTTGAAAGAACCTCACTGCTCCTTCCATCCAAAAAGCCTCACTGATTGTAAAAAACTGTGCTCAAGGAGGCCTTCATTTGCCCCTTATATCCCTGCAGAATGTCCCATTTTAACCTTTTTACACCTGTGTCAAAGTCTCCCTTTTTACCCCCCAAACCCCTTCTAAACCTTCTAAATCACCTTCATTCCCCTCTTAAAACCTGCAAATACCTTTTGTTTAGTTCAAGGGCCCCATACTCCCTCTACCGTTACCTCTTTCTGGCCTCAAATTTCATTAACAATGGGCCAAAGAACCCATATTCTGCATATGTGGGCTTAGCCCCTTTCGTCCAACCCCCTCAACCAATTCCCCATGTGACCTGGGCTCTAGAACCAAGCGCTAGCCCGAAAAGTGCTTATCGCGATATGATAAATAAGTCTCGGGAGCGCTACCCACCATCGATTTCCCGTAATCCAACGATTGTTGCAAAGTCTCATTGCACCTGTTATTTCCCATTTACACCTCCAATCGCATATCCACTGTCGATCTGATCTGCAGATCAATGACCCACATTTCATCTGCCCCGGTGGTCTCCGCAAACAGTCACTATTCGAAACTGACGGTTTCTATCGCACTGCCTTTGGAAGGAGGGCGGTATTTTTTGTTTGGTAGCGATGCCATACATCGGCCAACAGGTGGCTTCGAGCACTATTGAAAAACCGCCCTCATCACGCGTTAACATTCGACCGCAGATCCGGCGCGATATTGTTGTACACCGTCTGATCTGTGGTCAGCCATCCGACGGCGTTCACACCCCGAAGATGCTCGAGTGATAACCAATGCAAAAAGGACCCATGGCCCACCATCTGAAGCCCTCCGATGTGTTCTCAACCGTCAATCTCCTCCTGAGATCAGACGGTCTGGATTAAACCAATGCCCTGCCTTTGACAGGTCCCACCACCAGTACTCCACGTCACCCATTTTCATCGTTTTTTCCCCATTTTCTTGGTATTGTGCCACCTGTCCTCCAGGTTTTCACCACGTGTCCTCCACCACCCCTGGTCTATAATTGGTCCATTTCTATGTTTTTCCGCCCTTTTTCATTCGTACCCACTGTTTCCACCATGCTGCACCACCATTCCAAAAGCCTTCCACTGCATCCATCCCCCTCCAACATGGATTTCCTAATGATTTTGTGTGTTTTATAGGATTACAGCCAGGTGGAAAACGCCATGATTTATGGTCATTGTTCCAGTGACATAGAGCACAGAGAAGGCCATTTTCCGAGGCTGATATTGCAAGAAAATTTTTGGGAATGTATCTGCAGGAAATATTTCATCAAAGTACAAGGTTTGACCCTGTAAAACCTCCCCGGCACCATTTAAAGTTCCAATTTCGCAGACAGAGACAATCATGGAACGACAGAGAGTATCAGTGAGAAAGCAGAGAACTTAAGGCCTGTAATTGAAGATTTTGAGCCTCAATCCAATAATTTAAAGGCAAAATATCAAGCTATAGACCTCATGAATCACACAAAATGCCTAGGGCAAACAAAAGGATATATATGAGTGTCACCATCAGCAGAATGTTCCTACCCATGAAAGGACAGAGTGCCCATACTGTTTTCATTCTATACCGTGTTCTTGAGGATTTTTCAGCCCTGAAAACAGTCCCATACTATCAGAAGCATTTTTTATATCGTATGGCAAACCTGAGCCCTTGATTTGCATTTTTTCCAGCTCACCAGAGTTCTGCAACGGCATTACAACAAGTACATCAAAGACATACCTAGAGTGAATTGCATCCTGACGAAGACCACTCTTTCAATCCAAAGAGTACTGAAGATAAATGCCCAAAATTTAAAATAGAATGTGGCCTCGGCCCTCTTCCTCTTCTGAGTTTTAATGCTACATTTATTTTTCCATCTACCTTTTCTGCCTCTTTCTCAGCTATAAAATTCATGAAGAAACCCATTGTAAAGGTTGTTGATCAGATATCTGCGAATTGCAAGTTGTCTCTTGAGACATGTTCTCTGTGTAAAGTTGTAAGATAGGCCGAGGAAGATGTTTTCAGAATGAATATCAAGCTATTGGAAATTTTGTACTTGACTGGTGTTGCTCTTTAATATGACAAGCACATTTCTTTGGATCCTGATTTAAAGCAGCGGTGATGTTTTCCTATCTCTGTCTTTTAGTTCATTACATTTCATTTCTTCTGGCACGCATCAGAAATCTAGCATAGGATTTACCCATGTTAGGTACCCTATGCTTCTGCTCTCCCTGCCTTCAATGTTTTTCTGTTGTATGTGTTATCTAAGGATTGATTTCAAGCTAAATTAACCAGTGTAGTGGTCAGATATACTGCTAGCTGATGTATGAATTAATGAATCTATTCTTATATGTGCTTGGTAGGTTTTAATTGAATGAATTTGGATACTGGGAGTCTAGAATTCTGTCTCTGTCTCACTAGGATCCTTTTCAATTAATTAAACCTTCCTAAGTTCCCTTAAGATGGAGAGCTCAAAGTCTCTCTCTGATCTCGGGTTTTCACCTCTGTGTTTAAATCCTTAATGTTTCCTTGTATGAAGAGTTAACCTTTTAGGTCTTGGATCATAGGTTGTCCAATGGCATGTCCTGTCCCTGAATCTGATTCCCGAAAGGTAACCTTGGAGGTTTCCTTGCTTTCACCTTCTCTCTTACCATTTCATGCCACACTATCATCTTTAAGATCCAATGTTTTAGATGACTAGCCCAATTGAAAGCCTGCATATTGAATAGCAAGTAAACCCTATCCTGACTCCATTTCCCAATGGTATTGAATGTTCTCTTAATCATCCCTCCTTTTCCTAAAATCCTCTTTGCTCATTCTTGTCTTATATTGAACCCTTCTTTCCTAATTCCCAACAACCAAACTAAAAATCAAACAAACAAACCCCGTGCCTATAACTAGCCTAATATCTTAACTTTTGAGCTTCAAATACATAAAACATTTTCTTATATAGAGGGATCCCTCTCTGGGCCCAGGAGGGCTAGATTCTAAGGTCTGAAAGTGGTTTTGATTTTGTCTCATCTTTTGGTATTGCCAATCTTACTGAAACATGGGAACCCCAACATAATGGCGACTCCACTAGGGAAATCTGAGAGTCTATAGCTGATAACATTGGTCTGTCTCCCATTGTCGTCACCAACATAATGGCGACTCTGAGTTTTTTCCATCTACTACATCACAAGAGAGTCAGAAACCTACAATCTCTGGTTAGGTTGGCAGTTAAACACTCCTATTTGCAAATCAACTTCTATACCACTTGTTGTGTTTTCTCCCACACTCTTAGATAGAGTCTGGAAAGGGCCAAACAGCCTCTGGATCTCATCCTCTTTCAGAGGTGAAATATCTGGTAAATTCCCTCCCAGTCCATCTCTGGTTAGAGTTTGTTGTGTTTTAATGATTTCCCTAAAAAGGACATTACAGAAACACTGTGGTGGAGAATATAACCTCTTGTAGCATCCAAAACCTTCCACCTGGCGACTCCATAGTTTTCAATGATTAAAATACTCCACTGGTGATCAGTAGGCCTGCTGATTATCTTGGTTCACGTAAGACTCCACTGGGAGACTAGCCTCTATAACAACATCAACCACAATAGAAGTAACAAGTAGGGTTAAGCGGCTTTGTTGGAAAGCAACATTCTGGCTTCAAGAACCACTCACACAAGATATTATCCTAACCCAAACCCACCTGAAATAGTTGACAACCCTGAGAGAATCCTTAAGAGATCTCCTATACCTAAAAGACCAACTATTTCCAGCCACCTCCATAGAGCTAACTCTACACCAGAAGACTTTACAGCTCTATCAGACACTCATCTTGACCTAGACTCTCAAAGCAGACTACCAAGAACTAGGTCACAAAATGCTCTAGACTAGCCAGAACTTGAGTTACCTGGTTCGCCAACCCAAATTGGTAAAAACATTAGGGACAGAGAGACCCCTCCATCTACACCTCCTGATATTCACTTCATTCAAAACTTGGGGCTTTGTCACCCTAAATCTGCTCAGCAAACTTCTGCTGGTCCTGGTATCCCTATTATCCATATACCAGCTACTCAAGCCAACCCTTTACCTCCTCAGGACATCATTATGGCATCCTGGTATGCACCTTTGGTGTTACCTCAGCTTCTAGTGCCCTTACCCAATGTTTACCAATCAAAGATCCCACACTTCACTGCAAAAGAGTCTACCACAGCTCAACACCAGGTAGATAGGATGGAAGATTCTTTTGACTACATGGAGATAGATGATGATACAGTCAAAATGAGAATCTTTGCCCAGAGCTTAGGAGGTGATGTGAAAAAATGGTTTAAAGGCCTACCTCCTAATAGTATTCAAGACCTTCCTGCTTTATATTAGATTTTCATAAACAAATGGGAAGTTAAGGCCAACCCTCTCCAAATCTTATCAGAATACAAGAATCTGAAAAGAAACGTAGGAGAGAGTGTCCATGACTACTCTACAAGGTTTAACAACGTTTATAACGCTCTTCCTCCACATATGAAGCTTCCCCAGGGTATGGATCTAGTGAAATATCCTAAAGGCTTTGATGTTGACATGGCCTATCAGCTTAGGGAGAGGGATTACAACACATTGGAAGACATGAAAAAAGGAGCAGTAAGTGTAGAGGCTAATCTGATTGAGAAAAAAGAAAGATTGAGCGCTAAGAAAAGGGTAACATATAGAGATGACATTGTAGCCTCCACATCTGACCCCAATTATGACCTTCTATCAAAAAAAATGGAAAAGCTACAACAAATGATGGAAAAAATGGTTGTCACAGTTAGTAATCAAAATAGAAACCAAAATCATAACCAGAACCAGAGCTTTAGAAGAAATAATACCACTTCCAACAGACAAAGAGACTCAGACCAACAAGTTATGCCCCCATTTCAAGAGAACTTTCTCGATGAAGATGAGGGAATCATAGAAGAGTCTGAGGGAACCACAATAAACATGTTTGAAATAGAAAACTCAATCCACAATTGTTCCACAGAGGAAGATCAACCCTCATCCTCATACTGGGATGAGGAAAGATTAGAATCTGAAGATTACAGTCTTGGATTTGAAAATGCCATCATGCAGGTCAGAGAACAGTATGAACTTAGAAGCAAAAAGATCCTAGACACTTCCAAACCAAAGGATTCTGAGGTCACCATCAAGAAAAGGCCTGAGAAAACTTCTAAAGTAACTATTGAAAGTAAAAAATCAGCAGCTGAGAGTTCTGGGAAAAACAAAGAAAAAGACAACCAAAACACTGATAAACAAATTCAACCAACTAGCAGCACTAGAACTGCAGTTAGCGCTCCAGATAAAAATGTCACAAACACTGTACATAGTGAGAATCAGTACATTGATTCTGCCACTAAGGTAGTGTCTAACAAAACAGAGTTGAACACTACAAAGAATCAATCACTCTTCAATTTGGAGAGTGAGATTGCTAAAATTAAAATCTCTGTCCCACTCTCTGAGCTGGCCACTCAGGATGTATATAAAGGCCAAATTTTGAAAGCATTAAATCTAGGGGAAAAAAGTGACACTGTCAATTTGAGTGATGATCAACCAACCCTTCTGTTTGGTCCAAAGATAGAAGGGAAGTTTCAGGAAGGGGTAGTTCCACCTTTTTATATCAGTCTCAATATCCATGACAAGATCCTTCACAATGCAATGCATGACTTTGGGGCATCACACAACCTAATTCCTAAGGTAGTTATGGAAAGGTTAGGCCTAGAGATAACCCGACCCTACAAAGATTTATATTCTTTCGACTCTAGTAGAGTAAAATTCCTTGGCCTGATCAAAGACCTATGTGTGAACTTAACCCAGATTCCAGCCAAATGTATGGTCATGGATGTTGTAGTGGCAGATGTGCCACCTAAGTATGGTATGCTATTATCAAGGTCGTGTGGATCCAAGCTACAAGGTACAATGTAGATGGATGGGGCATATGCCACAATCCCTGTCTTTAGCCAGCTTAGAAGACTATATAGAGAGGCACAAATGAAATTCCTGGTCAGTAGCCCTGAAAAGCCTGAAAATTCTCCTCTGTACTCTGTGCACACAGATTTGGACTCCTTTATCCTTTGCAACGATGAATCCTCAGAGGAGCCAGAGCTAGAAAACAAAGATATAAACAACGAGGTAACGCCCATAGATTTCAACATAATGGCCTCTCTAGCCTCAGAAGAAAACTTGGGACAGTGCACTGAAACAAAAATTTAGAGCAAACAAGAAATAGAATGCAATCAGCTAAGTCACCTCTTTGAATTCCATACACATCAGGGAGAGCAAAACCATCAAAAGACCAGTGAAACCCACATTATGAAAGAAAACGATGATAAAAACGAACACGACCCCTTATGGGAAATGAATTTCGATGGGTCCTGTACTAGGAAGACTGCAAGAGCAGGGGTGTGGTTACATGACACAGAGAGTGACTACGCAGAGAGCCATGCCTTTAATCTGAACTTCAAATGCACAAATAATATCGCAGAGTATGATGCTCCTATCCTAGGCTTGAATCTGTTGAAAAAATTAGGAGCTCGTAGGATAACTGTGCATGGAGACTCCGAGTTGAACATAAAACAAGTGAAGGGTGAGTATACAGCTAAATACCCTAGGTTGAGAGCGTATAAGAATGATGCCATGGATTTATTGAAGACCTTTGGGGAATATGAACTGGTGTTCGTTCCTAGGAGTCGGAACATAATTGCAAATGGATTGTCTTGTATAGCTAGTTCATATCACAAGCCTCCTAGTGACCAAAAAATCATCATTCAAACAAATTTTAGGCCTGCAGTACCTGATAATGAAAAATATTGGCAGGTTTTTGAAGGAGATAAGCAGATCAAGGATTTTCTGATAGGCAGGAACGAGTTTGAATTTTCTGATTCAGACTCTAATTCCAATGATAGCTACCTAAACGAAGAGCCCTCAGAGTCCTTAGATGAGAAAGAACCACCCTGTAACCTAGAAATAAACACTCTAACTGAACAACTTGGAAATCCAAGCAAAGATTGTAAAAATGCAGAAACTGAGGAAATAGAGGTGCTGCAAGCCAAAGATAAGAACATATCCCGAGGTCTGGCACCTTTAGAGGACCTTTTTGACTTCGATGATGTAGCAAAAAATCCCACTATATAACACTCAAACTCTGAGGTCGAGGAATGCAACATAGGCACTGAAGATAAGCCCAAGATGATCAAATTGGCTAAGTCCCTGCCTGCAAACATGGAAAAGAAATATATTAACTTGTTCAAAGAATTCGAGGATGTGTTTTCTTGGAGCTATGAAGACTTAAAGGCCTATGACACAAACATCATATAGCACAAAATACCTTTGAAAGAGAACCAGAAACCTTTCAGACAGAAACCTCACAAAATAAACCCAAAACAATTGCCTGCAGTGGAAAAGGAAATAAAGAAGATGTATGAGGCAGGCATAATATTTCCTGTGAGGTTCTCTGATTGGGTTTTGAACCTAGTAGCTGTAAGAAAGAAAATAGGTGAGATCAAACTGTGGATAGATTTCAGGAACCTGAACAGAGCCTCACTCAAAGAAAATTACCCTTTGCCAAAAATGGAACACATTCTTCAGAAAGTAGCGGGCTCAAAAAGAATCTCCCTATTAGACGACTTTTCAGGTTACAACCAAGTTTTGGTACTCCCAAAGGATCAACTCAAAACCGCTTTCACCACTCCATGGGGCACTTTTATATATGTAAAAATTCCTTTTGGGATGATGAACGCTGGTTCCACCTTCCAGCGAGCAATGGACATAGCCTTTTCATATGAAATAGGGCACTTCATTGTCATCTACCTGAATGACATAACAGTCAACTCCAAGACTGATGAAGAGCACCTAAAACATCTTAGAAGAGTTTTTGAAAAATGTAGGAATTTTGGTCTGTCATTGAATCCTAAAAAGACTGTATTTCGGCTGCAAGAAGGAAAGCTTCTCGGCCATATTATATCTGAAAAAGGCATTAGGATAGACCCACAGAGAGTTGAGGGAATGCTACCGATCACACACCCAAGAAAAATCAAAGAGTTACAGTCCTTTATTGGAAAAATCAACTTCCTAAAGAGGTTTATTCCCAACTTAGTTGAACACCTCAGGAATATGACCAACATTCTGAAGAAAGGTGTAGGAATTAACTGGACTGTTGAGGCTAAAAAATATTTTGAATCAATTAAATTTTCACTCACCCAAGCTCCTGTCCTAATTAGCTCTGATTTCTCAAAATATTTCCTGATATTTTTATTTTCCTCCGAGCATACAGTGGCTGTAGTTCTACTGCAAAAAAATCCAGAGGGAATGGAAAATTCCATCTCTTTCTTCAGCAAAGCTCTGAGGGATGCACCCTTGAAATACAAAATAATGGAAAAACAAGCCTATGCCCTGGTGAAGGCCTTGAAATACTTTAGGGTGTATATACTGCATTCTCACACCATAGCCTATGTGCCAGACATAGTTGTTAAAGACATCTTGTCCCAAGACCCAGATGGGAAGAGGGGCAAATGGATTGTTGTAATTTTAGAATATGACTTTGAGATAAAAACCACAAAACTGATCAAGGGTTAGGGCTTGGCTCAACGAATGGATGAATCAAATTTACAAGCCCTTGACATAAACATGGTAGATGCCTTGGATGAGCAGGAGGGATTTCCTGATCCCACTGTTGAGGTGAAGTTTCAAAACTCTCCTTGGTATTCTAACATTTTGCATGTGCTCACAAACCTCAATGCCCCTCCTGAACTATCAAAGACTAAGGCCAGATTCCTAAAGCTAAAATCCAAAAACTATTGCATTCTGAATGAATGTTTATACTAGAAAAATATAGATGGCCTATTGCTTAAATGTTTGCCTGAAACTGAAGCTGAGAGGATTAAACAGGAGCTCCATGCTGGAGAGTGTGGAGGTCACTTGAGCTGGAAAGCCACCACTAACAAAATACTTAGAGCTGGCTATTACTAGCCTATCGGTGACATCCATAAAATGATAATTGCCTGCCATAAATGCTAGATTTTCGAGGGTAAAAGAAAACTCCTCCCTCTTCCTTTACAACCCATCACTGTTGAAGGTCCCTTTATGCAATGGGGCTTAGATTTCATAGGAGAAATACACCCTGCTTCTTCTGCACAACACAAGTGGATCCTAACAGCCACAGACTACTTCACTAAGTGGACAGAGGCCACACCTTCCAGGAATGCCATAGATTCTGTCGTCATTAGGTTCCTACAATACCACATCCTCTCTCGGTTTGGCTGCTCAAGAAAAATAATCACTGATAATGTTGCTGCATTTGGATCCAAGAAAATCGTTGATTTTTGTCACAGGTATCAAATAGCACTCGGTCATTCAACTGCTTATTATCCACAAGGTAATGGGTTAGCTGAATCATCAAACAAGAGCTTGGTAACCATCATCAAGAAACTGCTTTAGGAGAATAATAAATCATGGCATAACAAGTTAGTGCATGCTTTGTGGGCTGACAGGATTACAGAAAAGAAATCCATTGGGATGTCACCATATCAGCTTATCTATGGAATAGAAGCAGTGTTTCCTACCAGCCTTTGGGTACCAGTGATTAAACTTGTCCAAGAAATTCAAACAGAATAAAACAGTATGGTGAGGAGGATAAACCAAACAATTCCTTTCCAGCAAACAAGGGAAGAGGTCTATAATATAGCTATCAAAGTTTAGGAAAATATAAAGAAGTTGTTTGACAAAAGAAAAAAAGCATGTGACTTCAAGATTGGAGACGAAGTTCTGAAATGGGACTCCAGGAGAGAAGACAGAGGAAAGCATGGAAAGTTTGACAGTTTGTGGCAGGATCCTTACATCATCCTGGTCACTGTGGGTCCAAATTCCTTTTTTCTGCAAGAGCTATATGGTACAGATATGTTTGGGGGTCCTGTCAATGGCACGGTGCTTAAACACTACTACTGCTGATTTCCAATTTCTAGTTTCCATTTCCATTGTAAATACCATTGCCATGTTTTGTTTTCAAAGAAAACAGAAAATGTTTCAAAAAAAATAGAGAAAAGGAGAGGTTCATACATTCTCAGAACACGAACCTCTGAAGTGAAAATATTGGCTCTAACATGATCAAAACCTGAGCCAGAGGAAGTGAAGACAGCTGGTTTTAACATGCCCAAAATCTCAACCAGCAAAGGGAACAGGATCAGCTCTAACATGCCCAAAACCAGAGCTAAAATGAAAAAGAAAGGGTGACATTAACAAGCTCAAAACTTGAGTCACAAAGAGCAGAAGGATGCTTCAAAACTTCAGATTTCAAGCCTTCAAGATTTTGTTTTCAGTTTTCTGCAAGTTTCTGTCCATGTGAAACTGTCTTTATGCCTTGGATCCACAACAAACTAGATTGTCTAATCCTAGTTTGTCTGTTTTTTAAATTTCTGTTGTAGAATGTAGAGAAGAAATCTGTTGGACAGTCTAATCCCAGTAGATATTAGATTAGGTAGAGAAACATATGAGACCAATATTTTAATCTGGTCTCATGGAGTAATAAGGGTAGAAATAGAATAGGTTTATTTTCCTGTTTGTAAAAAATAAATGATGAAAATGGTCTGCAAATTCAAAATGCACCTCGAAGAAAAAATGTTAGGATTGTAGGATGGGTAGGTAGATTGTTGGGGAATGTTTTCTGCTAATTAATGTATCCATCACATTTTTGGTAGATGATCCAAGGAATGAAAGGAGGTCAAGTACCAGGCATCTGGCCTACTCCAAAGATCATTTTCTGAATTCTTGACCCCTTTTAGAAGAAGCCATGCCCATGTGGAGCCACTATTAGCCACCTATGAAATTTTTGTTAAGCAAACAGGTGGCTAAATTGTTTATGAGCCTTCAAGAGATACATTTCCCATGAGAAATCTCTCATCCTTGAAACCTCTTTGTGTCCATCACCTTTGAAAGAACCTCACTGCTGCTTCCATCCAAAAAGCCTCACTGATTGTAAAAAAATGTGCTCAAGGAGGCCTTCATTTTCCCCTTATATCCCTGCAGAATGTCCCATTTTAACGTTTTTCCACCTATGTTAAAGTCTCCCTTTTTACCCCCAAAACCCCTTCTAAACCTTCTAAATCACCTTCATTCCCCTCTTAAAACTTGAAAATACCTTTTGTTTGGTTCAAGGGCCCCATACTCCCTCTACCGTTACCTCTTTCTGGCCTCAAATTTCATTAAAAACGGGCCAAAAAACCCATATTCTTCATATGTGGGCTTAGCCCCTTTCGGCCAGCCCCCTCAACCAATTCCCCATGTGACCTGGGCGCTAGAACCAAGCGCTAGCCCAAAAAGTACTTATCCCGATATGATAAATAAGTCTCGAGAGCGCTACCCACCGTCGATTTCCCGTAGTCCAACAGTTGTCGCAAAGTCTCATCGCACCCGTTATTTCCCGTTTACTCCTCCGATCGAATATCCACCGTCGATCTGATCAGCAAATTGATGGCCCACATTTCATCCGCCCTGGTGGTCCCCGCAGACAATCACTATTCGAAACCGACAGTTTCTATCGCACTGCCTTTGGAAGGAGGGCGGTGTTTTTTGTTTGGTAGCGATGCCATACATCGGCCGACATGTGGCTTCGAGCACTATTGAAAAACCACCCTCATCGTGTGTTAACGTTCGACTGCAGATCCGGCGTGATATTTTTGTACACCATCCGATCTGCGGCCGGCCATCTGACGGCGTTCGCACCTCGAAGATGCTCGAGCGATAACCAACGCAAAAAGGACCCATGGCCCACCATCTGTCGCCTTCCGATGCGTTCTCAACCGTCGATCTCCTCCTGATATCGGATGGTTTGGATTAAACTAGCACCCTGCCTTTGACAGGTCCCACCGCCGGTACTCCACATCACCCATTTTCATCACTTTTTCCCCATTTTCTTGGTATTGCGCCACCTGTCCTCCAAGTTTTCACCACGTTTCCTTCGCCACCCCTGGTCTATAATTGGTCTATTTCTCTATTTTTTCTTCCTTTTTTCGTTCGTACCCACTGTTTCCACCATGCTGCACCACCATTCCGCAAGCCTTCCACTGCATCCATCCACCTCCAGCATGGATTTCCTAACGATTTTGTGTGTTTTGCAGGATTACAACCATGCGGAAGACGCCATGATTTATGGTCATTGTTCCAGTGACATAGAGCACAAAGAAGGCCATTTTCCAAGGCTAATATTGCAAGAAAATGTTTTGGAAGGTCTCTGCAAGAAATATTTCATCAAAGTACAAGGTTTGACCCTGTAAAACCTCCTCGGCACCATTTAAAGTTCCAATTTCGCAGACAGAGACAATCATGGAACGGCAAAGAGTATCAGTGAGAAAGCATAGAACTTAAGGCCTGTAATTGAATATTTTGAGCCTCAATCCAATAATTTAAAGGAAAAATATCAAACTGGAGACCTCATGAATCACACAGAAGGCCTAGGGCACACAAAATGATATATATCAGTGTCACCATCAGCAGAATGTTTCTACTCGGGAAAGGACAGAGTGCCCATACTGTTTTCATTCTATACCGTGTTCCTGAGGATTTTTCAGCCCTGACAACAGTCCTATACTATCAGAAGAATTTTTTATACCGTATGGCAGACCTGAGCCCTTGATCTGCATTTTGTCCAGCTCACCAGAGTTCTGCAGAGGCATTACAACAAGTACATCAAAGACATACCTGGAGTGAATTTTAGCCTGACGAAGACCACTCTTTCAATCCAAAGATTACTGAAGATAAATGCCTAGAATTTAAAATAGAATGGGGCCTTGGCCCTCTTCCTCTTTTGAGTTTTAATGCTACATTTATTTTTCCATCTACCTCCTCTACCTCTTTTTCAGCTATAAAATTCATGAAGAAACCCATTGTAAAGGTTGTTGATCGGATATCTGTGAATTGCAAGTTGTCTCTTGAGACATGTTCTCTGTGTAAAGTTGTAATATAGGCTGAGGAAGATGTTTTCAGAATGAATATCAAGCTATTGGCAATTTTTTACTTGACTGGTGTTGCTCTTTAATATGACAAGCACATTTATTTGGATCCTGATTTAAAGCAGTGGTGATGTTTTCCTATCTCTATCTTTTAGTTCATTACATTTCATTTCTTCTGGCATGCATCAGAAATCTAGCATAGGATTTATCGTTGTTAGGTACCCTATGTTTCTGCTTTCCCTGCCTTCAATGTTTTTCTGTTGTATGTGTTATCTGAGGATTGATTTCAAGCTAATTTAACCAGTGTAGTGGTCATATATACTGCTAGCTGATGTAAAAATTAATGAATCTGTTCTTAGATGTGCTTGGTAGGTTTTAATTGAATGAATTGGGATACTGTGAGTCTATAATTCTGTCTATGTCTCACTAGGATCCTTTTTAATTAATTAAACCTTCTTAAGTTCCCTTAAGCTGGATGCCCAAGCATTGAGAGTTCAAAGTATCTCTCTGATCTCGGGTTTTCACCTCTGTGTTTAAATCCTTAATGTTTCCTTGTCTGAAGAGTTAACCTTTCAGGTATTGGATCACAGGTTGTCCAATGGCATGTCCTGTCCCTGGATCTGATTCCCAAAAGGTTACCTTGGAGGTTTCCTTGCTTTCGCCTTCTCTCTTACCATTTCATGCCACACTATCATCTTTAAGATCCAATGTTTTAGATGACTAGCCCAACTGAAAGCCTGAATATTGAATAGCAAGTAAACCCTATCATGACTCCATTGCCCAATGGTATTTAATGTTCTCTGAATCATCCCTCCTTTGTCTAAAATCCTCTTTGCTCATCCTTGTCTTATATTGAATCCTTCTTTCTTGATTCCCAACAACCAAACTAAAAATCAAACAAACAAACCCCGTGCCTATAACTAGCCTAATATATTAACTTTTGAGTTTCAAAGACATAAAACCTTTGCTTATATAGAGAGATCCCTCTCTAGACCCAGGAGCGCTAGATCCTAAGGTCTGAAAGTGGTTTTGATGTTGTCAAATCTTTTGGTATTTCCAATGTTGCCAAAACATGGGAACCCCAATAGAGTGGTGTTTCGAAGTCCTTATATGTACATGTGGGATGTAATATTCATGTTGAAATCCAGTCAATACCACCTCATGAAGGATATAAAATAATTTACCATCAATGTGTAAAAGGGAAAGTCAAAGGTTTTTTTTGGTAAGTGACAACCTATCCAAGAAAATAATCAGCTCAAGCAAGAAGTATGCTTTACTATTTTTAATATAAAATCAATTTTCAAAAGAGACTATGACAATAAATTCATCCCTAGAGGGTTTTACTATGAAATGAAAAAAACGATTATAATATTTTCTAAAATTATATAAGGGTTTGGTCTAGGAGCATAAATGGGTATCACCTAAGAGGGAGGTGGAGCACAAGATCTAACTATTGTCAAAATCCCCTTTCTGAAACATTGGGTTCTGAAGGAAGTCCATTATAGAAGTAAGTGAGGTGAAGAACCAGTTCTGGAAACTACTGGAGCATAATGTCACATGAAAAACCACCTCATTATGTCGGTCACCCATAAACATCGTCCCAAAGAAGGCTAGGAATTGGAATCTGTGTATTGATTATAGTAAATTAGACAAGTTACCCTCGAGAACTAGTCTCACTACCCAGGATTGATGATCTATTAGATCAATTGCAACATGCAAAATATAATCCAGGTTGTACAAGGAGTGAAATAAAATATAGGAAAGTAAATGGAACACACATGCATAAATATAATATATATTACAACAACATGGTGAGAATCCAACTTTTATTATAAAATGGAATAATATAATATTGTAGAACATAAACTAGCAATAATAGTGGTAGCTATCTCTAAACAATGGGAGATGGAAGGTATGTTCATTTACAAAATATATGATAATAGGCTTAAAGAATGGAATTTTAATGTAAGGAAATAAAAATATAGGTCCAAAAAACTAACCCCGGAATATGAAGCACCAAAATATTTATGGGCCTTAACGTGGTTAGTTGGCATATCAACTTCTTAGAGGTGAAAATTTTGCATACAATATCAATTTTGGGTTCATATTAGCTCATTTGAAATAAGTATATGGGGAATACAAATTTTGACTTAGGAAGTCCCTTGGAGATACAAATTGCTAAAAAAACATTGTTTATGGAGTTAAGATGACCCCAGAGGTTTGGGACCCCGAAATCATAATAAAAATACCAGGAATATGGATAACTATTGAGACAATGGAAGAGGTGGGTGGTCACCCATATCCACCTATATCAATCCTTCCCACATAAGAAGAATTTTTCTCCATTACATCAAGTTCCATCATTTGACTGGGAAAATTTTGCTAAATTTGTCTCTTGGTGAGCCACTTTCCTTGGTGAAGAATGTAGAAATTTGAATAATATTTGAATTATTCACCGAGATTATCCTGATTACACACTATTTGAGCTTCATGCATAATACATAACCTCTTCTACAATTGATCATCAATTTGCGGAAATAGAAGCAGTCACATGCGCACATTAAAACATAATCAAGCACACATATAACACAGTATGTAATGGGGAAAGCTTACAGCTGAAAAAACCACAATTATCTGTATATTATAATGATAGAGAACATGTAACAATCATAGTAGAATACTCCTCATAAGTACTCAGTACTATCTCCAAAAGTTACACACAAACTAGCTCAGTTTTGAACAAGTCACGGATTCAAAACTCCTCCACTGTTTGCCTGCCTCTACTGCGCAATCCAAGATGAGAATGAATGGATCCCAATTTGAATCCCCTTGGCTTGTACTATGCAATCCTCATTGGCAATCTCCATCAATGTGTGTGCAAATCTCATGCATAGTTGTAGTCACAACTGATAGTCACACTCACCCTTTCACCCACCTCTAACACTGGTCTCCACTGAACTGTCCATGCATTGCAGTTAACTAATGTGTTCTTTAGTTGATTTATGAGTTAATAATTAGTGAATTAATTAATAATTAATTCACACTACTCATCACTAGTGTATTTGTCAGTTAGACTAAATACAACTAGTTCAACTAAGTTAAACCGAACACAACTCCACCAACTGTCTCATCAACTCCACCAAACTCTGCCACATGAGTTCTAACTGAAGTCAACCATGCAATAACTCAACTAACCCATAGGAAAAGCGTATTTCCTTCTGTCAACTGCATGTGCCACATCCAAGCATCAAACTGAAGTGCTCCAAGAGGATAAGATAATGTTTATAGTCTAAATATTATTAAGGGTTAATAATATTTTACTGTTCTATTTTTAGCCCGGCAGTCTAAAAATAGAAACCGCCCAATGTATAAAAATAGAGGTCCATCTATTTTTACCAACTCGACCAATCATCCATAAATAGCATCCTGCAACTCATAGACCATGATCCCTATGTCTAAAAATAGACATAGTCTAAAAATAGACTTTGCGACAAAAATCACCTGTGTGGCCCCCACCTAGTTTAGGTGATCACTTTCCAACTAGGATTAGGAAAGATGTTTCAGGATGCCTCCTTCACTGTTTCTTGTTGCAATCTTCAACACTCCCTCTCAACAAGAAAGGACTATCTTTGCATGCGACATGCAACTCCATGCATTCGCCCTGCAACCTTCACAAGCGCCATGCAACTCCATGCATGCGACATGCAACTCCATGCATTCACCATGCACCCTTTGCATGCGCCATGCAAACTCATGCATGCACCATGCAACTCCATGCATGCACCATGCACCCTTTGCATGCAATATCTCCAAAACAGAAAGGCCTCCAAACAACTCAATCAGTCTGATGCGCCATGCAACTCCATGCATCTATCATCAAAGTCCTCGACTTCTGCTGGTACCAACTGCACATGTCATCAGGAACCACTGCACTGTTGAACTCTTGCGCCCATGCACTCTGCACTTGTTGTCAACTCTGATTCGCGCTCCAGTATCCGACACTATCACTTTGATCTTCCTGCATCAATCCAATTGATCATGCTACTGCTGCGCTGTGGGCACCTCGTAGCGAGGTTCAATTCATGAGATCCACACCCTCTCAATGAATCCTGCCCAGAAATCTCCTCTTGGGATTATTCATGCATGTCGCCCCAACTCTCACCTGGTGGTATAGCTGCATGCACTCCCTCTGCCCATCTGGCACGAAATTTCTCTGCATGAGTGGTTTCTTCCACTCCATGATCCTCATCTTGTGGCTGCTCCACATCCCGAGGTTCACTATTACCTACATGCAAAACTTTCTCCCTCTCAAGCATCAATTGCATGTCTTTCTTGCACTTCCCAATAGTAGGAAGCTCCGTAGACATCCCATCTACTTCAAGTCTGTAGAGATTCTTTGCCCGAATCCCAACCTTCTTGACTTGTCCCGTTGCCTTGTGCCGAAGGAAAACTTTCCCTTCTCTAAAGACACCTTCATACCCTTTATCCTCTAACATTGCGACTGAGATCAAATTCTTTGTTAAACCTGGTACATGCAATACATCTTGTAAAAGAATGAGTTTACCTGACTCCCTCTGAAAGGTTATGGTACCAATGCTGGTCACATTGTATCGTCCATCGTCGCCCAACTCAACATGCATCTAGAGACCTTTCTCCACCAAGTCACTGAAAATATTTTCATCTCCCATCATGTGAAAGGAAGCACCACTATCAAAATACCACCCCGATCCCAATGCACTAGACACCATGCATGCGATCAATGAGAAGTCTATCTCAAATTGCGAGGCAAGAGCCTCACCAGCTGCAGCTCCAGCAGCCTGCTTGTTCTTCTTCTTTTGTGGACAATTCGTGGCGTAATGTCCATGATCGTGATAGTGAAAACACTTCAATTTGAACATGTCACGCCTTTTACCATCCGCACTGGATTGAGAAGCCTTCTCCATGCCCTTCCCCTTCCTTGCTTTGGCAGCCAAAGTGTAGTCTTCTTCATCAGATATCTTTGATGAAGATCCATCTCTAGTACTCCGCCGGATCTCCTCTTGCACAAGATCAGACCATAGTCTTTCCCATCCTGGAAAATTTTCCCGACCATTGACACTATCTTGATATGCATGCCAACTTTTCGAAAGCCCGAGGAGAGCCAAGCTCACCAGCTCCTCATCATCCACACTAACTCCTACACTCCCAAGCTCATCCCTGCAGTGGACAAACTTGGTCAAGTATACCAGAATAGTGTCATTCTTCTCCATCTTTATTTTCCTGAGTTTATCCTTGAGCGCAAACTTCCTCTGGTCGCTCTTGATTTGGAACAATTCTGTCAATGTTTTCCACATCAAGTATGGAGAAGCTTTTCCATGCATGCTGGATACAATGTGATCCTTCACGCCCTCCAACAGAATCCTTCGACACCTTGCTGTCTTCTTTTGCCAAGCCTCAACCAAGGCTGCATCGCTAGGCTTTGGAACTTCAGAACCTATGAACTCCTTCAGCCCATTGTCATCTAGCACCACCTCCATCCTATATTTCCATGCAATATAATTCGAGCTGCCTTCAAGAGCATACTCCAATCGCAATCCTTGATAAGACATTTTGACTTCGACACCAAGAAAACTGCTACAAATTCGAATTCCAAATTCTGCTGCAAATTCGAATTTCAAGCTCAAAACTCAGCTGCTTCTGGATCTGTGAGAACAAATTATTTCTAGCACAGAGATCGACTGTAAGGGAATTTACTGGATATATCACCTTTCAGAGAAAGGATGGATCCAAAGGCTACCTGGCCCGTTACAGACTCTCTCTACCGAAATAATTGTAATCACTGTAATAGATCTGATGATCAATTTCGCTCTGATACCATGTAGAAATTTGAATAATAGTTGAATTATTCACCGAGATTATCCTGATTACACACTATTTGAGCTTCATGCATAATACATAACCTCTTCTACAATTGATCATCAATTTGCGGAAATAGAAGCAGTCGCATGCGCACATTAAAACATAATCAAGCACACATATAACACAGTATGTAATGGGGAAAGCTTACAGCTGAAAAACCCCCAACTATCTATATATTATAATGATAGAGAACATGTAACAATCATAGTACAATACTCATCACAAGTACTCAGTACTATCTCCAAAAGTTACACACAAACTAGCTCAGTTTTGAACAAGTCACGGGTTCAAAACTCCTCCACTGTTTGCCTGCCTCTACTGCGCAATCCAAGATGAGAATGAATGGATCCGAATTCAAATCCCCTTGGCTTGTACTACGCAATCCTCATTAGCAATCTCCATCAATGTGTGTGCAAATCTCATGCACAGTTGTAGTCACAACTGATAGTCACACTCACCCTTTCACCCACCTCTAACACTGGTCTCCACTGAACTGTCCATGCATTGCAGTTAACTGATGTGTTATTTAGTTGATTTATGAGTTAATAATTAGTGAATTAATTAATAATTAATTCACACCACTCATCACTAGTGTATTTTTCAGTTAGACTAAATACAACTAGTTCAACTAATTTAAATCGAACACAACTCCACCAACTGTCTCATCAACTCCACCAAACTCTGCCACATGAGTTCTAATTGAATTCAACCATGAAATAGCTCAACTAACCCATAGAAAATTCGAATTTCCTTCTGCCAGCTGCATGTGCCACATTTCTAGCTCGAACTAAAGTGCTCCAAGAGGATAAGATATTGTTTATAGTCTAAATATTATTAAGGGTTAATAATATTTGACTGCTCTATTTTTAGCTCGGCAGTCTAAAAATAGAAACCACCCAATGTCTAAAAATAGAGGTCCATCTATTTTTACCAACTCGACCAATCATCCATAAATAGCATCCTGCAACTCATAGACCATGATCCCTATGTCTAAAAATAGACATAGTCTAAAAATAGACTTTGCGACAAAAATCACCTGTGTGGCCCCCACCTAGTTTAGGTGATCACTTTCCAACTAGGATTAGGAAAGATGTTTCAGGATGCCTCCTTCATTGTTTCTTGTTGCAATCTTCAACAAAGAATTTTCCCTACTTTCACAACTCAATATAGTTGTATGAATTTTTAGTGTTTTTCTTTTGTCTTGGTGTCCATGATATAATCTACTATAGCCTATTTATATAGTAAAGATTGAGTTTTGAGGGGAAAAATTTCTTGTCTTCCTTAGAGGTGTCCTGCAAATGTGGAAAACATGGTCGAAGTAACTCCACATTAAATATTAGGCACGAGTCAAGGAAAGAGGGAGTGCTCAATTCAAATTAATTTTCACGCAAATACTTTATTAATGTGTAAGGGACATATAAAAGTGGTTTGATCATCTAATGGGGGCCTATAATGTGGATTAATCCCTCTTATAGACAAGAGTGATCTCCCTAGTATTCTATTAATAGAGAAAAAATAAATATCCATTTGGAAACCTTTTTCTCTAGACTAATTGCAATTCAAAATTATTATAAACAAAGAAAGAGGACATGCCCCTACCTATAAATCCAATGTTTGATGTAGTCTTTTATCCAATCGCTCCAAAGAGGCTTCTCTAGTAAGTAGAACCTACAATCAAAGGCAGACAAAAGAATCAAAAGCACCTGCAACATATAATAATCAAGAAAAGCTAATCCAACTTAGTGATCAAGGAGTCTAAGTATTGATGTTATTTAATAAGCACAAGAACAAATCAATGAGAAAAAAATATCCATATGTATTATCTTGAATGAAAAGAGTAACTTTGCAACCTGATGCCTTGATGTCATACAAGTTTCTCTCAGGGTCCTTAACAATCCTTCCTGCTTCAATTTGACAAGCCTTCCTCTCTGAATACTAGCATGGAGTTATGGACATAATGGTGTGATCATTCTCATGCCAACAATAACTAGTGTAAAGAGTATACTCTCTAGGGAATTTCTTCAGCAATTACCATATACAAGGTACCCTTCAGACTGAAACATGAGCTCAATTTATAGGGAAATGGGGGTAGTTTCATTTCCATGAAGAGGGGAATGGATTCCTCTCATGAAGGGATTTGAGCTCCATGGACCAAGGGATAAGTTCCATGAGTGGACAGATAAATATGGAACTGATTGTGCCTCTAAAAGCTTCCATTTGGGATAATATATCACCAACTTGGCTTCTAGAATTTACTTTTTCCTTTAGTTTACTTTTTATGGGGGTCTACAAGGTTTAGTAGCAGAACGTGCGGGAGCTATTGCAGGCTATAGAACAAGTATCCACGAACCCACAGGAAAAGGAAAGAAAAAGTGCAGAGATAGACTTTTAAGGGTTTCAATGAACTTTTCTCCAATTCCAATACCTGGTTTAGGAACATTAGGGTTTTTGACTACTAAGGGAGCACAATATAGGTAGTGATAGACCTATATGGACAATCAAATGTCATGGTGAAAAAATAACGTGTAACAGATTTTCCTTTAAAGTGCGAAGTCTGAGGTTGTTATGAAGAGTGAAGTGTTTTATCATTCCAAGGATTAGATTATGGACACGGCATTCGAAAACCTATAAAAATATTCAATGCAAGCATGTTATATATATATATATATCATTGTTGAGGTAGGCATTCCCATACTCAGATCAAAACTAACTAAATGTTCTCGTACATATATGATTTTAATATTACATCAAATGTAGAAACAATATGGGCACATCAATCTATCATAAGTATTCTATTGTATCATTAATAATAAAGCTCCTCACATCCTGGATGGTGGAAACTAGATCCAGGGTCTTGATTTCTGCTTCCCGAACTAGTACGATTATATCCATGCAATTGATTGTGTCGAAGTCGAACATGGTAGAAACCACTTTATTATCAATCAATGATGTGAACTATTAAAAAGTGTGAGAGAAACCACCAATAATTAAAATGGATCTCAAGTACTCCAATACAATCTTTTATCACTCGGATTGAACCTCAGGCTAAAGAAGGAAATTCTGAGGTAACCTCAAACCATGCTTAGCGAAGTAGCTAGCCCTACTAGGCTAGGAGAGGGCTCTCTACGTATATATCACAACCAAAATGACCGCAGAAATAATATATTAAGCTAGGTATAGTATCTCAAGATTTTTTATTTTGATTGTGTACGGTTTTGATGGATCAGGAGGAGTCAAACAACTAGGGCAAGAAAATTAGGTCAAAATTTGCAGGGTGTTTTATGGGGCAAGGTAGGTACAATGTTTAGCACTTTAGGGTGTTGATGGTGGGATGGTTAAGACAGGTGAGGAGCTAGAAAGAGCATGGTGAATTCATGGTTTCTTTCTAAACTGAAGAAATTACAAATTATAAATGTTTACCCAAAACAAAGCATACAAATTATGGATTATGTTCATCTAGCTTGAAAACATTCATTCAATAGTAATGAAATGATGAATGAAATAATCGAAACATTCTAACATATGAGAAAAAAAGAAGAAATTGAAAATAAACAAAATACCACATGGATCCCATAAAAATAGCTGCAAATTTGATTAATGTCAAGGCCAAAAATGATACAAAAGTATGTCTCTTGAGATGCCAAAACTCCAAGTGAATCCAAACATTAAAATGACTGAGGAAATACATCATATAGACCTAAAAACTACTCTCCCTAGCCTCAGGGAGTCAAATCCATGAGATATGGATCAGTTTCACCTACTCCCAAACAAGAAACTCAAGACTAGGAAGGCCCAACAATTTGCCTCTAAAAGAGAGGAAATTGATTCATTGACCCCTAGAGGACTTACCTAATGTATCTACCATAGAAAACAATAAAAAAATGACATTACATTTATCTTTAACTTTCACATCAGTAATTTCTTATTTCCCAGGATAAAAAGTCAAACTGAAGTGAAAATCAAAAAATTGTTGAACACTGTGAAAATTGCAATTTTCCTCGCAAACGCACAGCGCCATGACCGAAAAAATAGCCTCTTTTGCAAGCAACATTTGGAGGCCTTCCCGGTGTCCAAATCAGCTCCAAGATAGCTCATTGGAAATATCTCCAAGTCTAGCTTTAAAATATGCCTTTTTTTTTCAAAATGGTGCTCATCTGCCCTGTCAAAAAGTGAATCTCCCAACGTTGGTAAATGCGCAGCGCCAAGGTCAAAAAGGAGCCAAAAACATGAAAATTTGGTGTTTTTTTGCACTTTTCAGGGACCATTTTTCCTCCAAATTTTCTGAAACATGCTAGGGTTGATTTATTCATCATTATGACCATGATAATGGCGCCCATTTTGCAATTATACGGCCTAAACAAGACCGCAGTTCCCAAGCCACTACGCCCTTGGAAAAATCAGTCAGATGTTCAGCGTCACTGGCAAATGCACATCGCCAGTGCAACATATTTTTGAAGACTACATTTTTAGGCCTTCCTTATGTAAAACTTGGGCCAAGGATAGCGTGTTGGAAAGATTATCTATCTACTTTCCAAAGATACCTTTTGTTTGTTGATTGGAGTTGATTTGACCTGTCAAAAGTTAATTTTCCCAAGACTAGTCAAAAAGTTTTGAATGAGGGTGCAGAAATGCAAATTTCTAGTGCAAGAAACGTTTAGAGGCCTTCAATAATTCCAAATTGAGCTCATGATAGCTCATTAGAAATATCTCTCTATCTAGCTATTATTTAATGCATCAAAAAAGTTATTTGAACACTCCAGATATGAGAAAACTTGATTTTCCCAAGGTCAGTCCAGAAGTACAACAAATCTCTTGTGGCACCTGTAGTTTTGACATTTATCTAAACCCATGACAGCTGTGTAAAATTTGAAGGATTTTTTTCTTCTTGGATCTACGATGGACAAAAACCTCTCTTACTTTTGTCAAATTCATCTGTTTTTGGTCAAAAACACAGTTTGAAGAAAAACTGCCGCTAAGAGTGGCAATTGACTTGACTGTTGGAATGATTTATTAAAAAATGATGGATACATGATGTTTATGAGTCAGAATGGCCTCATACTTACTAATATGACCTACCTTATGTCTCCTCTGCTCATATGCCTCTTTTTCTTAACAAACCCTAGCTCAGTGGGAGAGGAAATTAGGATTTAGTGCTTGTCAACAATGATGACTTGGGCACCCTTGGGAAAAGACAACTATCTTTTACATTTAATGTGTTGGCATGTGGGGTAGGCTTTGTGAGGTTGAATATGTATTACATTTGAACTGACTGAAGCAAATCATGAGTTTATTTTGGGTCACCTTCACCCCTTCGTCTGCCCTTTATTGAAAATGAGACAATGCAATGATTTGACCTAATGAAACCCTAGTGATCCTATGAGAAATGAAAGAAATTGAATCAATAGGTGACTTTGATTAAAATTGGAATGACATCAGACTTTTTTTCAACATGATGAAGCATGGAAGAGGGTCAACAGGCATATACTTGTGAAGGAAAATGGGAGACTTGACAAGGACAACCACCAGTGGAACAATTTTATATCATGAACTAATGGAATTATTGAAAAATATTTAGAGTGGAACACCTAAGATGCACAAGAAAAATTTGTTTTGATCCCTAGTGGAAGTATGCAAATACTGACACTAACACAATCTATGAAGTGTGAATGAATGATTTGTAGTTGAACACTTCATAGAATCATTTGATCAAAGGTCAATGATGCAATCTGTCATTGAAGGCGAGAAAGCTGTCATTAAGGCATGTAGATACCAAGGTACTGATAGGATTCTAGATCAAATTTCTAGATGATGAGTTGTCGTCGTTAGGAAGTGACCTATCATAGGAAATCCCATGACATGAAATCATTAGATCATGTTATGAAGAAATATTTGCAACGACTGACTAAGGGATGATCAACGTGAATGGAGATAAATGTTTGAAATGAATGGTTTATTTCAACTATCTCTTGAACACATAACGACACTGTAGATGCTTTGGCAACAATTGACCTAAAGCTAATAGTCAGAAACTAGTTGAAGACTTTCAATGTGGTTTTATTAACTGTTAGACAAAGGATTTCCCAACTTAGGTACAAGTGTGACAATGCTTCGTGTTCAAGAGTGGCATGTTGATTTTTAAACAAGGGTAACAACTGGATTCTTTTTCTCTCTTTTTCCCCCACCATTATTGGCAAGTACCTCTTTATTTTTGACAAGCTTTGAGGAGGATAATTTTTTCTTGTTTGTGTAAGCTCATCCTTCGGATGAGTCCATCTTAGTCTTAAAATAGAATCCTAATAAGGAGTGGTCCAGTATTTTTGTAATCGATAGGTCTTTTACTGTTAAATTTTAATGAGTCTAGTATAGGAGAAAGTCAAATTTTTTTCGTTTTAGGGAGTCAGAAGAAAAACATAAGAAAAATCCCTAGTTGTACTTTTTCATAAATTTAGTCTCTCAAGCCTAAAAAAGGATAAAATAATACAGGAGAGAACTTTATTGACAATGATTAGTCAACGTATACATTTTTCGTAAATAGTCCATTTTAGTCCGGAAAAGGGGTAAACTTATACTGAAGGGACGAATGTTCATTTCCTTTAACGAGTTCGAATAATCAAGTACTCAACAATATTTTCATATTTAGAGAGTCTGAAAAGGGCTTAAAAGAGAACTCCAAGGTTTTGCTTTTTTGTAATTTTTCAAGAGCCCGAAAAAGTGATAAAAAGTTACTGAGCGTCAAAATAACTCTTTTCACCAAAAATCCTGTATCTTGCACAAAAACTCAAAATATTACACTTACCTATTTCCAAGAAGTAAAAATATTGAAAAATAAATAAAATAAAATATTTTATTCATTCAAAAACTATAAAAAGGAGTTAAACAAATTCATTTTCACCTTTTGTCTTCATAGTAGTGAATTGAGAGTAGTGAATGAAGCTAATATTGGGAGAACCAACCATCCATTCCATGAATCGTCAGAACCAGGTAATCCACATCATCTTACTCTCCATTTCTATCCATCCCATTTCTTTTTTTTAGATTTAATTACATTTTTGGTAGGAATTTGTGTTCTAAAATGCGCTCTCGATGGACCGGAGGTCATGCGCGCGCTACCCGCGAAGCCCGATAATTATTTAAATAAAAAACTATCGGCCTGACACAATTTTTTGTGGAGCCCGTACGGACTTCCACACTATCTCCTCACAAAAATTGCAGAGGTGTCATGACCATTTTAAAATTCACAAATTCTCTTAAAAGTGATTCAAGTTTTACACTCCAATGGTTTCTAACTTTCAAATGTGTTTATTTGTAGGCTATTCCACCATGTTAGAGTGGAGAGAAAGTGAGCATGAGGCTATATACAATGAAGCTATGAATGATCCTGCAACAATGCATGTGCTAAAAAATTGTGGTTTATATAAGTTCTAGGCCATCCAAGGTATGAAATCACAATTAGAGTTGATGACATGGCTAGTAAATACATGGGAAGTTCAAGACCAATGCTTCATAATTGGTGACCATCAACTCAAAATTGAGCTCGAGGATATATATTTCCTCATTGGATTGTCCCAGAGAGGAGAGAACATTTCCTTGTTTAGGGATAAATAGGGTGGCCTACCCATTGCTAGCTACAAAAAATAGTATTACATTGATGAGGAAGATCCAAAGGATAATTGCATAGACATTAAAACTATATTGCAATTAGATCTCAAAGTAGTTTCATTTATGGTAACCAGATTTTGTGGGAGTGTAGCTCCACATGTAGCCACTAAATCTCAAATGTAGACCATAGTAGAGTGTTTTGGAGGCACCATATTCAACTAGTGCGAAGGGGTATTGGCCAACATGAAAGGCCAATTAACTAGAGAAAAGAATGAAAAGTTGAAAAACTTTTGTTATGGAGCCATTTTGATTTCTTTTTCTTTAGAGAGAATCCCACTTCTGGCCCCTCAACTGATTCCAGTAGATCGTAGGGAACCTCGAGAAGCTCAGATGGAAATTTGGGTTGCATTAAGGGCCCGCCATGGTGGCGATGGAAATTCAGTGGTTTGGTTCACTCTGACATACTTTATGTGGCTAAGGATCCAAATCTTCACAATAGAAGACTTCCCCTATGCAGGTATAGATTCAAAGGTGATCCTGAGATGTATTTAGCCCTGATTTGATTTTGAATTCCAAAGACAATATTTAGCTTTTCTAGGGCTTCATGAGGTGTGTCAATATCAAGGATATGAAATTGAAGACCTTGAGCAATGGACATTTTTAGCAACCGTCGTGCTTGATCCTATTTATTTTCCCATTTAGCGACTTCATCATCATAAGAAGGTTTAGTTTCTTATCCTATGTCTATTCTATAAAGCCCTTTACTTCTAAGTATATCTACCATGTGAGGTAGCCATTGGAAATAATTAGTGTTGTGAATAATAATCGAGCATGCACTTTCCGTTTTTTAAAACCATGAAGTTGAAAAAAGCCAAAACTAGCTACTCCAATGGAAATATCTCAAAAAATTAGGCTGATTAAAAAAAAACAGTTCTAAAAAAGGCTTCCAGGTGAAGAAGTTATCCCTTTTTGAAAAATCTTAGTTATAAACGCCGAACAGTTACGGGAACGGTTTGAAATTTGATTGTGAAGTTCAAATTTTAATCTTTCCCCTTTAGCAAAAAAAGTTTACAAAAAGAAGATTGATAAAGAGATTTGAACCCAAGAGATAGTAAAAATATTCTATAATTATTTGAAAAGACGAAGGTTTTTTTTTTTTTTTTTTCTTTAAGTCTTCGGTGGGCGTGATTTTTCATGCAAAAAAAACACAAAATCCACGAAAAAAAAATAAACAGCAAGCCTTAGGGAAAAATGTTATATTTTCAGTTAGCCTTATTGGGATATAGCAATTTTTTCACTATTTCTAATTTCCCGAGATCGCACAAAGACGCGGGGAAAGAGCATATGTAGCAAAAAAAATTCCCTTCTTCCTGTTTTTGATTTTCTGAGATCGCACATAGCGCAGGGCAAAGAGAATACACATAGAAGAGGGTGTAGATCTAGCGAATAAATAAAACCTAAAAACCAAAATAAACAGAGGGAACTGAAATAAGAAAAACTATTAACAAATATAATTGCAAAACAAATACTTTATACCTACATATCTAAACTGGCATAACTTGGGCAACCAGAAACCTTTTCGCATGAAACGAAAGGCATTCATCACTATAGCAGATGCTCCAGGCACAACAGAGCAGTTCTCAAGGTCCTAAAAAGTTTAGAAATATTAGATCTAGAAAATGGCAGTCGCATGTAGTCAAAGTAGCTTTGGATTTGGATCAACAACCGATGCGGCCCTCAAAATATCTTCGATACCATGTAGGAATTTATAGGGTAAGTTCCTTAGATAAAAAACCAAAGGTCATCGCTCACAAAAAGATCACAAATCAGTACACCAGTATTATCACATGGTTAAAACCCTCGAAGAGGGAAACAATCCACGGCTGAGCCAATGCAGCCACTTCAGGCAATTTATTAATATAAAAAGAAAAGTTAAATATGTTTCTCTCATAAACAGCTACATGAAAAATGACCCTCCATGCTCTTTAAATAGAGGTCAAGGACCAATCGGGTGCTAAGCCACATACCAATTGTCGTTAATACCGAGGAGAGAGTGAATCTTCGGATCACTACAAATCATGATTGTTGGATTATAAGTTAGAAATGTACATAATAAAGAAACACACTGTACCTAATTCTACACTAGACTAAGTTATTCTTAACTATTTTCTATGTGTCGGAATATCCTACCATAAATATTTTTTTTCCTTCGAGTTAAGATTTTGACTCAGGTAATAAATCATATGCTCATTGTGAGATTCATCCTCTTGAACTAGAACCATTCCAATGGTGGAATCAAAGGCTTCTAAGTATAAAAAGTAGTCCTGGTGATAATTGGGTGGATGCAATAACGATACATGGGTTAACACGTGTTTTAATGCATCAAAAAATCAATGATAAATCTCATCCCAAATAAAAGGAACACTTTGTTTCAAAAACTGGGTAAAAACTTCTGTTAACTCAGTATAGTTCGAGATAAACCTACGTAGAAAATTTTCTTTCCCTTGAAAACTTTGGAGTTGGCGAACTGTGGAAGGAGGAGGTAAATTGATGATGGCCTAAACCTTTGAGGGGTCGACATGAATGTTGGCTTTCGAAATGATGAATCCTAGCAATATTCATGATTGCACACGAAAAACACATTTGTGCAGGTTCAAACGAATCTTGTAATGCCTACATCTAAAAAAAAAAGCTCGTAAATGAGTAGGATGATCTTCCCTGCGTAATGACTGAGAATGTAAGTCATCCAGATAAGGTTGTACAATATGTTTGATACCATGAAAACCATAAGACATGGCCCTAAAAGGTTGCACCAACATTCTTTAATCCGAAAGGTAATTTGCAATAAGCAAATGTCCCCCAAGGACATATAAACGTTGTTTTTGGTTTATCAGCAGCGAGTATGTTTATTTGATTATATCTAGAAAATCCATCCATAAATGAGAAAATTTCATTTCCGACATAATCATCGATAATGAAAATCTTTGGATTGATTCATGGCTTCTCTTTGTAAGACCAGGAAAATATGTCTCGGAATTCTTGAAATAGGGCTTTATATGTATTAATCTCTTCAATCGTAAAAGAATCACCTATATGAATGTTTTCAATAATTCCAGGTTTAACTGATATGTCGATAGGAACAATTGTAGAAATGTTTCCCAAATTAATCTCAGAATATGAATTTGTAATCGATATGGGATTCTTTGGTTCCTCGACATAATCAATTGTAAAAATAGATGAATTTTTTTTTTCAAACCTATCAAGTTTAGATAAAAACAAATATCTATGATGTAGATCATCCCAGGGTAATTCATCGAAAGACAAAAATTCTCGAATACTTTCATCAATGTGAAACACTTGTTGAAAAGGATCGGAAAGTGATGTCAAGGTTAAGCTTGATAGTGAAGAAGATTGTTTGGTGATCACATTCATTGGATGAGGAATAGTTAAAAGTCTGTCAAAAACTCACTGTACTACCACATATGCCATTTCAAAAGGACTCAAAGGCATCTCGCCATTGAAAGAATCCAGTTCTGATTCTTAAGGCACTAGCCAAGTGTCATCGAATGGTATAGTGTTTGACGAAATCATATTGATGTTGGAAATGGTACGTGGTATGTTGGGTGGAGGCATTGAGAAATTTCCCATCAAAGTAGAGTCCTTTACTAAACCTACACCAACATATCCATATGGAATAGTTGATTTTCCAACATGTTGGATACTATCTGTAGAAGAAGGGTTGGATGAATAATATGACAACTGATCAATTTTCATAATCTTCCCTTTATAAGGAAACATGATTAACTGAAATACAGATGAAATCAAAACAGTCATGGCATAATACCAACTACGACCCAAAAGAAGGTTGTAATCCAGAGGGGTATCAAAAACTTTCACATCTATATTAGGAGTTTTTCCTTTTACTTCTATAGGTAAATCCTGGAGTATTCTGAACAGATGAAATCCTTTTCCATCAAAGGCTTTAAGGATTATCGGTGTTTGGTTGAGTGTTGGAGAACTGAGATTTTTCCAAAAATTTAACGACACTATGCACGTGGGTGCCCCCTCATTAGTTATAGTACAGAAGACTCATCTATTTTCGGCTAATACAGGAATCTGAAAAGCCATCCGATGAGGGAGTGTCGATGTAAAATTTTCTAGATCAAAGACCATGGGGATAGAATCCTGAGGATCGATAGCTCCGATAGCTCATAATAGAAATTTCCTTTGTGCTGGACATGATTGTAGCACTTCTAAGGCCGACATTGTTGAAAGTGATATCGCCAAGTCTTCAACAATGTTGTAATTCTAAGTAGCTCACGCATGTGGGTTGAAAGATGATTTTCGAAGTACACCTTTAGCAGGCGGTTCAATCACTAGATCAGGATTTGGTTTCTTGTTGTGAAGCGGATTGGAAACCAAAGGAGATACAGCTGGTGTTTGACTAGATTTTTCTGTCTCTTTCCCAATTACAGGATTTTTAGTTCTATAGTCTTGCGATAGCATTGCAACCATAACCTCAGACATCACTAAAATATTTTTCGATGAATTTGAAGAAGATCCCATCATTTGTCTATCTTCAGTAGGAAAATGATCCTTCAAGGAAGTGGGTGTGGGTGAACCTTTTAAAACTTTAGAGACCTTGGACCGATGTGGGCACTATTTCGTAAAGTGATCCTCATCACAAATAAGAAAAGAATAACAAGGTTTCCGCTTATCATCAGGTAGTTCGTTCTTTTCAGTTTTCTCTTTGGGAGATGTAATTTGCTTGTTTTTATTCTTTCCTTTATTCTTATTTCCGGTTTTGGATTTAGCTGTAGATGAGTCTACAACATGAATGTCAGCAGAAGTTTCAAGGGAAGAATCTACTTTCGGTGAATATGGTAAATTTATGATACGAGAAGTAGTTTTGGAGGACTTCTTCTTACTCTTATTAGAACTAACAAAACAAATTACATCGTCTGCAACATGAGAACCTGAAGGAGTTTTAGTTATTTGACCGGGATGTGGTAGGTCAAGAATTTTTTCATATAAAGTACTAGACTGTGTATATACAAGGTCTAAGCACTAAGCTTGAGCAATGACCTGTTCTTCCATAATAAGCCCTCCCTTATCCACATCTTTAGTGTTCTTTGGAAGCAATGATTTGATAAACCATTCTGCCAAGATATGATCCGGAATAAAAACTTTCACTAAACATCTTATACGTCTCCATTCATGTATGTGATCTGAAATGTATGTAGACATAGATTGTTTTAATGAATTCAATAGTTTCGCGTCATTGTCCTATCAAACTGGCAAATGAAAGTGTGTTAAGAAATTTTTTTCTAAGGCATTGAAATTGTTGAATGAGCCACGTGGTAGTTCAATATACCATTTTGTAGCTAAACCTATTAGTGTTCTCTGAAATAGTCTTAATCGAATGGAATCATCGATTAAAGAGTTGGATGTGCACCATAGGTGGTAAGTCATGACATGGTTTGAGGGGTATTCTCCTGATTTAACTTCGAACTTAGGAATATCACTAGGAAACTTATTTGGCATTGGTAGCCAATACAAAAGATAATAAATCAGATCATTCATTAGGCATGATAGATCAGGTAAATCCAAAGTTGCGATGAATGGTAAATGATGGTTAGAGTCCTACTGAGAAAATTGATAACCTTGCAAAACTATACTAGTACCAGGAGGAGGATATCTAAGATAACCTGGAATAGCCTATGCATTTGGGATTGGAATACCTCCTAGATAATAAGGATTGGCAGGATAATACTGAGTTTGACCTGGTATATTATAAGTGTAACCAATGTATGGTTGATGTTGTTATACTGGATTTTGTGCTACAGGCCCATATTAATATTGTCCCTAATATGGTTGATAAACAAACTAAGGTTGGCTTGTTACAATTGTACTTGTACCAGGTTGTCCTGCAGGCATCTGAATAGTAGTCTGAATTGTGGGTCCATGTTGAGGAGCAGTGACTTGAGGGATTCGTTGTGATACTTGAGGGGCTGTAGGAATAGGGGTTGCAGAAATTCTAGGGATAGGTGTGGTAGGCTGAACAGAAGTTGGTGCAGCAGTTTGAGGTGGAGTTCTAGGTGTACTAGGATGAGGTTACTAAACTCTAATAGGTGCATATACCTGAGGTATAACTTGAAGCATAGGTTGGAGAGGTTGTTGAATTTGATTGTAAGCATAGGTTGGAGAGGTTGTTGAATTTTATTGTTGAATGTTGCAAATTTTGTTGATTCAAAGATGGATTCCACACCGTGTTAACTCCAGAATATGGAGCTCCCATTGAAAGATCTACTGGGTAAGATGGACCATCACCAGGTTGATAATTTGGAACATAAACTTGATAGTTGGCTAGATAATTTCCACTAAAAGATTGACCTCCTTGAAAAATTTGTTGTTCCTAATAGAAGTGCAGCCCTAAAGGAGGCTATTTTCCTTGGAAAGACTGTTTCCCTAGCATAGGGTACTGTCCTTGAAGAGGTTGCAGAGCCTGAATAAAGTATTGTCCTTGAGGTATGTACTGGCCTTGAGGTGTGTACTCTCCTTGAGATGTGTACTGTCCTTCAGGTATGTACTGTCCTTCAGATCCCCCCCAGGCGGTAAATTACTACCTTGAGGATGCCCCCTAGGTGGTAAATTACTACTTTAAGGGTCAGGGTTAGGAATGTTTCCAGACATCATATATACTTGTTCTGTGTTCAAATTTTCGGTATGGGATTCATTTGGACCAGGTGATTGAATAATTTTGTCAGGAGAGGGAGTTGCTCCTGAGAAAGTACCAGAAAGAAAGTGGTATCCCAGAGGAACAGACGGACCACCACACAAATATATTTCTAGTGATTCAGAAAACATGGATGACTCACCAAATGTGTTGAATGAAGGTTTGTAATTACCTCTTGGTATGGCGTAAAAAGGAATTTGGGGTGGTGAATAGTTTAGACCAGAATTATGTAGAAAGTTTGTTAACTGAGAGTACCAAGTATCCTGTTGAAAGGGGCTATAATAGTAAATCGATTCACTAGGCCTAAGATCTAAAGATCCCTGATGTGAAGGAAGAACAACTTCTTCTTCTGTATCAATAATCGCTTTAATGCTAATGAGGCTAGGAGGAAGGTTCTCAGTGATGCAGAACTTCAATCTTGGTGAATGATGATGACCAAGGGTTGGAGTGATGAACTCTGAAGCAGTCTCAGACATATCAGGTTCAATTTCTGGTTCATATATTTCAGGCTCAGTAGCTGATAATTCACTAGTTGTGGAAGTAAGTTCAACTAGTTGAGAAATTGTAAGTTTTCGTTGAGAACTTTCTATTGTTTGAGGTTGATGTACTTCATAATCAGGGTGTATAATTACTGATGTTTCCTCTTGTTCAGTTGATCCAGACCCTGATGGTTGTCCTTTATCATATTTAAGCTTTTCTAACTAACTTGTTCTGTACTCAGGGGGTTTCCCCTGCATTCTACGAGATTGTCTTGGCAATTCAGTCACGATTAAAAGTTTAACACACGAAAACAAGAAAAAATTCAACAAAATATCCTAGAGTATCTAAGGAAACAATCAAATTGATCACACACCTACAAAATCTAAGAGATAAATCCACACACAAAAAATATGTTTCGACACTAAAAACACTAGTTGGTGATGAAATCCAACGTCGTAGAATTCTAATGTGGAAATGGCGGTTGAAATAGTTACCCTGACAACCTGCTTAATGAAATATTCCAGTGCAAGTCTCTCCACTTATGCTATCTATAAGTGAAGAGTACCCTCTTGAAAGTCCAAGTGAGTCTAGCCGATGTCTGCTCCAGGTACAGTGGGACCCTCCCTCCACCATCACCTTGGGACAAAATCCGAAAGTTTATAGTCACTAAGGTCACCAACGGGAAAAAATGTACCTGGGGAAACAGTCTACGATCCGATATACATGCAAGGGCAGAGTAACAAGCTCAATCCCCTTGAAGGCTCCTTGATATAATCCAATTTTTACCAACAAGTTACCTCAGGCTCCTCGACAATGGTCTATGTGAGGTTTACCATTTTTAGTATGTACACATCTGCTATCTTTCCCAATGAGATAGGTACTATTACCTCACTGGTTCTGACATGATCTCATGCTTGACTCTTTTAAGAAGAGCTTCCCAGAGCACAAATGTTACAATTGGATTTTCCTACAACAACATTTCTATTTGTTTGTTTGAACTGTCTTGGAATGTTAATTACAACCTGTTCCAAGACACTAGCCTAAGATATGTTGGTGGAAAGAGCCCTAGAAAATGTTAAATATCTAGATTGATTTTATTAAAGCGTTGTTTTTAGTTTGGTTGTTGCTTAAGAAAAAAGGTATGGAAGTGAAACTTCAATGATGTTTGTGACCCAACTCAAAAATACGCTAAATGCATCTAAATGAAGTGCAACTCTTTTCTTTTCAATGAATCTTGTTTAAGGGAAATATTGAGAGATTTAACAATTTTCAAAGCACCAATTCTTTCATTTATAAACAAAATATTTGAAAAGAAGACGATTTCTTTGAGAACTCAATTTCGCAAAAACGATCAATTACTCGTTTTGAAATGAAATTCCTTTAACAATCATATCAGAAACTACAAATCAATAAACAAACTATTTCCAAAAGAAAACACCATCTAAAAATCTCTAAAACAAAAAATTCAAAATCAAAGAAAAATCTAATTTTGAAGTCTATTTAAAATTTTTTAGGAAGTTTTCTCCTAGTTTGTGATTGAACTAAGAAAAATTTCTACTTATCTCAGAAGAAATGAAAACATCCAAAAATGCTTTGGTTTGAAAATCAGGCTTTAGTAAACGAAAAGCTCTTCCAAATGTTATGAATATAATTCATAACGAATATAACAAATATAATTATTAAATAGTCAATTAAGGATTATGTAAGTAGTCATTAAGTTAGTGAAAGGGCATGTCTAACCCAGTCATGAAAGGTCACCTGCGTAGGTATATAAGTAGGGCCTCATTGTAACATTTTATCATCTATCTATATATCTCATATATTTTATAATATAATATTTGTATCCTCATGGATATCCTTGTATTCCAAGTGTTTTTCAGTATTTAAGCTTGAGAAGGAACTTTGTTCGCTTCATTTGGTATCAAATTAGTTTGAGCCTTTGGCTGCTTAAGCGGTGCATAGAGCCATGCTCTTCGATCCGGGTCTTTGACCATAAAAATAGTCAACCTTGTTGCCGTCATGACTGAAACATTCGCTACAAATTTTGGAGTTTCTCCGTTACTGAGTTTGTCAGAGGCCTTTGGCCATAATAGAAAAAAGAGTTAAAAAAAGTCAATTGTTAAAAGAATATATATATATATATATATATATTAATTTAATTAATTAAATTATTAAAAAAAAAATTGAAGGAATAATACCCTTATTAAAAAGAAGAAGAGAAAGTTAGGAAGGGTTACTTTCAAAACCCTAAAAACTCAATTCAACAGACAAAATGAAATCAATCATTGATGAAAAGGAAATTGAATCCAATTCGAAAAGCAAAGAAGGAAGATTTCCTAAAACTTATAACATTTTAACAAATACAAGATGAAGAAATTATTATCCATAAAACTTTGAGAACAAAGTTCTGAAGGAAGGGCCAATTCATAACAAATAAAGAAATAAAATTTGATATATTAAATTGTGACGAAAGAAAATGAAGAAAACAGTGTGTGATTGAATTGAAGAAAACTATCAACTATAAGCTTTGAGGAAAAATTTTTTGAAGGAAGGGGCAATGTTATGAATATAATTCATAATGAATATAAAAAATATAAATATTAAATATTCAATTAAGGATTATGTAAGTATTTGTTACACCATTTTTTGGTCATCTAACCTATTATCATTAGATGAACCCAAGTACACCATGTAAGACCAATGTTACCCTAAGTAAAATTGCTTTCACTATGTGAAATAACTTAGTAAAACACCTTTATTAAGTTGTTTATGGTCTAAACAGGAAACCCCAAAAGGAAATAATAAACAAATCTATATTTGTTTATATTTCTTGGTCATATTTAACCCAAAACAAGGAAATCAATTAAATAAATCCTTATTTATTTGATTATTTCCTAGGAATAAGTTATTTAAATCCAATTTAAATACTATTCCTAGTTAAATTTGACTAAATCATTTATAAATAATTAAATAAATCATTATTTATCTAATTATATTCCCACCATTTCCTTAAAATAGTAAATAAATCATTTATTTATTTATTATTTACAAATAAAGAAATTGACCCAAGTCAAAAATCCTTTTCCCTCCAACAAATATAATAAAATATTCCTAAAGGGTGGTTCTAGAATTTGATTAATAATATTTTATTCATGCACCAAGTTCTAGATAACCCTAATATTTTGTTATAAATAGAAGGGTTTTCCCCATTCATTATTCACCTTCCATTGTATTAGATCACTCTGGATCTATACTCTTGGTCACATTCTCCATTTTTGCCTTGTGAGCTCCCTTTGAGTTCTATGTTTGTTTGGGTTTTCTACACCAACGAGAGAGAGAAATTTTAGATCTGAAATGCTGAGGACTTTCAAGAACCCATCCCATTGAGGAGAACTGGAAAACACCTTTCTTGTTTTCCTCTCAGGTGCCCCCTTTTAATATAATATAAAAAATTCTTTCAAATACATTGTTCTTGTCTTGTCTATTGGATGCATGGAGCCATATTTCATTTTTACTGCTTAATGTCTTTTATGCTTGGATCTGGATTTGTGCAGCATTATTTGGATCAACTAACTACAGACTTAAAGATATTGGCAGACATACTTGATGTTAGGGCTATTTTTTATGCGTAGCTAAAGTGGTATTTTACGACGAAAGATTCATACTAACAATTGGCAACTCCACATGGGCTTTCTTTTGCGACCGCTGTCGTTTTATATATTCCTGCATATCCAACTATTTCAGACCCTAGGGTTTCTCTTTAGTTTCTTTTTTTTCCTATTTTTATTGTTATTTTCACCTCTAAAACCCTCAAACATTAAAAGTTTTAACTTCCGTGTGTTTTTGGCCCTATTGCGCAGGTGACAGCCATTAGCCACAGCTGAGACGACAATTTTTTTTGAAATCTACCGCGACAGACCCGGATCTGTAGGTCGCACTTATCGGCCCAAAAACTGTGACCTGGACCTGAGGACACACTTTTATGCCCCAAACCTGCGACCTGGACTGAAAACATGTCAGAACCTAAGACCTACACTTTTTTCTGCAATTTTCTAGCAATTTTTCTAGGTTTGTCTGAAGCTTCTGTCAGGGTTTTCCAGCCTCCGTCTCTGCCCGTTTAGACCTGTTTCTGATCTATTTCACTCAAATAAGTGGGAATATTTCCCCTTAGGGCTTTAGTACCCTCCACTTTTGGTGGGCGAGTTTTAGCTATTTCAGGCGTTTGAATTTTCATAGTTTCAGCCTTCTTATTTTCAGATCTGATACCTCCTTTTCAGATCCCTTTAGATCAGCTCTTATCCCTTTCAAATCACCTCATATAGTTTTTTTTGGGTTTATCTCTAGGGCCACCTCTTCGTACCTCCTCCCTTTAGCTGATTTCCCCTTTTGTTACAGCAACCTTGCCTCTGCCTCCTTGCTGTTCTTTGCACCTCTTTCCAGCATATTTATACTTTAGATCCCTGTCCCTCCCGACCTTAGATCTATCAGCCTCTTTTTCGTGTGTTTCGACTAGATGTTTTCCCTCTTTTTAGACTAGTTTTGAGAGACCCACCTTCTTGGGTTAGATTGATGCATTGTTAGCTGTTAATTTTATGTTATTTGAGCATTATATACTGTTATTTACAGATTTGTTTTCAGTTACGCAGCACACTTTTTATTTTACTGTCAAAATGCCTGGGTTTAAAAAATTAAAATCAGCACACACCACACACTGACCCTAAGTGAAGAAGAGCCTGGTTAACACTGCCTAGCAAAGACTTTAAAAGAAATTGACAGTACACCTCTCTGCCCTTGACCTCACTTGATTTTGTCCCTCCCTGCCCTTGTCGGTTTTTATTCTTCCCGTCATCATTGCACCCCCAAGGCACTTATCCCGGAGACTTCTTGGCCTTCACTCTCAGTTTCCGGTTGGTAGACTTGCTCCTTCTCGTCGTCATCGAGTTAGTCTTCCCCCGAGTCCAAACTCCGTCTCCTCTTCTGATTGATCGGGTTCTCCCCCTACTTCTGGTTCTCCCCCTATTACCTTCACCATGTCTACTTCGGGACCTAACGCTAGCAACCCCGGTCCTATTACTAGGTCTAGTTCTAGTGGAACCACCACTTGAACTACCTCAACTGTCCCTTTGCTCCCTTATATGGCTGGTCTTAGTCTCCCCGATTTCAATCAATTGATCAATGACCCTATCTGCCACGATGTTGGTTGGCCTCCTATGCCCACCAAGCTCCCCTCTGACATTCCCAAGTTCGAAGGCCTTGCTGGTGAAGATCCCTCTAACCATATCCGATCTTTCCACATGTGGTGTTCATCCAATTCCATCACCGATGATTCCATCCGTCTTCGGTTATTCCAACGCATGCTTACAGGCGAAGCTTCTAAGTGGTATGTTAACCAACCCGCCTCTTCCCATACCACCTTTGCGACCCTTGCTCGTGCCTTCTTATCTTATTTCCAACTTCCCCCTTATTATGACACTGGTATCAAACTTTTGACTTCTTTTCGTCAATCATCTATGACCCGCCTATTCGATCATGTTAAAGAATGGCGAAGAGGAAAGAGCCTATGTCAAGCGCCTACCTTCGAAGATTGTGTCTACATGGACTGGTTCCTTAGATCTCTCTTACCCGCCATCGGCAAAGATGTCGCATCCCATTTTCCTCAAACTGAAGAAGCCACCCTCCAAATAGCCTTGAAATATGACCTGATCTATGCTCAATCTGGTTATGTTTATACCATCCTTCCTGACCGCCCCAGACCCGGTGGCACTAATACACCGGGGGCACCTCATGCCGCCGATGGTATTGTTGAAGCTCTCTCTCATCCATCCGCCCAACCTCACATGAGCTATGGTTTTCCTAGGGGAGGGGGCACCACCTCCTGCACTTCTCCCCCTCCCGGTAGCACGCATCCAGGATCCGGCATGCCTCCTGTTTCTACCCAACCTGTGGTTTACCACACTATTACCCAACCTCATTATCATCCATATCCACAACCTAGTGCTCCAGATCCTCCAGCATTCACACCCCCGCCTCCGTTATCTTCTCAACCCCCACAACAACAGTCATCGCCCCCTCAAGAGCAGGTGGATGCACAGCAGGGATTTGTGGCTACCCAACCACCTCACGGACCGGTAACCACTCAACCTCCTCCATCTGGTACCTCTGATTACCAGATCCTCATGATGAACTCTGACTAACCTATAACCGTCGACCTTAACCTTCAAACTCAGTCCCGTCCGTACCCCCAACCTCTTGCTCCATCTGCCCCCGAGTCACCTTCTTCAGGTTCTACAGAGCCTCTTTCGAGAGCTAATGGTCCCTTGCATATCCCTCAGCCCAAAGCTAAGGTTCATACCAAGATTCCTAAGGGACCATTACGCCGAAATGTTGCTTCTGACCGAGCTTCCCATTCATATAGCATAGTAGATGAGCTGGCCCAATCTCCCACTGCCATTTCAATGCTGGAACTCCTCCAGTCGTGCCCCTCTCAAAGAAAAGCTCTACTATCTTCCCTTGGTGATGTAGATCCCGTAGATGACCAATTAATTGTTTTTGACACCCATCAGTCAAAGTGTCCTCATTTTCCTGCTTCCGTAGCTTTCCAAATCCCAGTCAAAATCCAGAATGCTAACATTTCTCGGTGCATCATTGATGAGGGGGCATCCACCTATGTGATGTCCGCTTCGGATTTGAAACAACTTGGATCTCCTGAGTTGGCCCCTCCCACGATCACTCTTCGAGCGTGGGATGGCCACGCCTCCCAGCCCATTGGCCTTTTCCGCAACTGTCTTATCACTCTTGCAGCCAGGACTGTTTGCGTTGACGTTGAAGTCATCAACGCCCCTCTCGATTACAACATTCTTTTGGGGCATAGCTACACCTATGCCATGTCTGCTGTCCCATCCGCGGTATACCGCAAGCTGTCTTTCCCTCACAATGGAAAAATAGTCTCCATTAACTAGTTGACATATCATGAGATAAAATCTCAGCCCTCCCCTGAGTCTACCATCTCTTCTATAGCCAATAAGCAAATCGTCGATTATTTGACCAGTGTCTCCCTCGGTGTCTATAAAGACTCCTCCTTGCTTGGAACCTTCCCTGGTATTCCTCCTCCTCTTGTCTCTGATCCTAGCTTAGTGAATGTTTGCATGATGAAATCGTCTCAGGCCAAACTTAAGCAGCTCGCTTCGGCTAGTCAGCAACCTCAACCTCGCCCGCTGCAACTCGCTCCTAGCCCTTCGCCTTAGCCAGCCGGACCTCTCCCTTCTGACCCTTCTCCTGCTACTGATACCCATGCGCCTCTCTACCCTCCTAGGTCGGTTCCAACAGGTCTCAACCATCTTAGAGTTGTCCCTCCTGGCCATTACCTTGATGGTTAGTTACCGTTCCTAGCTCCCCCACCAGGAGTGTACACGGTACCTGTCATGGCCACCCTCTCTCTTCCTAACCTGAACCTTGGGATTCCCATCTGGTACCTTGATCCTCTAGCCACTACCCCACCTGGTCAACCCAAAACTTATCTTGCTTTGACCCCGGTTCAATCGGTCCCCATGACTTCTCCCGCTGCAACAATGCCTCAATCACCTCAACAGGACCCACCTCCTGTTGCGACCGCTTCGAGTAAGAATGGCAAAGCTCGCAGGGGGGCATCAAAAGACAAGGCTGCCCCGACAAACCCTACCCCTCCTCGGCCTCCAAATCATACCATCTAGTGTTCTTTGTGTGATGTCGGTCACGCCACCCATACCTGTCCTGAACTGCCTCATCTCAAGCCCATGGTTAATGTCGCGTTCCTTGAAGCCTTTGTTTCTTCCGCGACCACGACCAAGAACCCCAAGACTATTCACACCAACCACCCCTGTGCTTTTTGTGATCTCCATGGCCATTACACCCACCTTTATTCCCGCCTTAAGGACTTCCGCACCTCTCTAGCCGCGGTCCACCAATTTGAGGCCAAGCGCAACAAGTCCACCTCTCCCCTATTTGCGTGTTTTGCTTCGGTAGAACTACTAGACATGATGGCTCCCATTGACATTCCCCCTCCTGATGTCAAGATGACGGAGCCTTCGTCCACCATCTTCTACCTATCATCATCCATGAGACCCTTGGGGAAAATTCCCTTTGAATCCTCCCCTATTGTTTCGCTTGACCTTCCTTCAGCGATCACCCTAGGCTCCACATTGGTAGATCCTTTATCTTCTTACTCTTCTGTCACCCCTTGTGGCGATGCGCATGTGAACCTCTCTTCTCATGATGATGAGTCAGGTAGCTTCGCCACGTCCAGTGGTCTTCCTTCCACCAGTCACCCCATCTTCTATCACGATGATGACATTATGGAAGAAATCCCCACCCCTGACTTTATCTATCCCCCCTTACATTGAACCCATGCATTCGCACCACATACACCTCGTGGCCATTACGTTTAAACCCCATGGTTGGGTAAGGGGGCACCCATATTTGAAATACCAAGAGAAGCAATTCTCCACAACTCTCCTATTGTAACTAGTCATGTCGACTTTAGTACCATTATTCTTCCACATTTAGAAGAACCTATAGAGTCCTATATCACTTCAGATCACTCTAGGGATGATACCCCTTATCGTTCCTTCATATTACATCAGCAACCCCATCTCTTAGACATTTTTGTTGACCAACCTCTCGATTTTCTAGGAGAGCATTAGTTCATTATCTCCAAATCCTCTCTTTGGGATAGTGACACCAGGTATGCCAACCCGGAAACTTAAAGTCCATTTGATTCATATATGCAGTACTAAAAGAGATTGGTAATCCTCCATTTCCTTTCTCATACAGCATAACCATAACGAAAACAAATGGCACACCACATCATTAAAATGTGTTTAGATTTCCCTTTATCCATTCTTCAAAATAGAATTTCCTCACTTACAACACTTGTACTTGGGGCACCACTTTGCCTCCTTACTTGTCCTTGTTCGTGTTGATTTTCGTCATGAGATACCCTATTGTACTCATTTTTTTATGGTCCCCCATTGGACATTTACTGTGTGGTAGCACCATCGAGTCGCCCTTGTTTAGAGCATCCGAGTTGAGTCATCATCGCAGTCATGGAGTCTATCTCGCGCCCCTTTGTATCTCGCTATAGTCCTCCATCCTTCATTGCTTGGTCTCTCTCTCGTGTTGCACATTATGGCCTTCAGTACCATTTTCCCCTATCCCTCATGATATTATGTCAGTCGCTGCCAAGCCATTCATGCCCTTTATTCTCTAACAAGGGAAGTCGTCCATCTGCTACTCAGTATCCCTCATTTCATCATCATCATTAGTGTCCGTCTGTTAGTCTCTCCACTTTTTTTTTTTTTTTTCTCTCATGCCTTAGTTGGGGATCCCTTATTTCCTCACCTATGGTGGGCCTCCTTCTGTTGACATCATCTCATTTACTCCAGAAGCCAGGTTTAGAGGGCGGTGTACCTTGGTTCCAGCTCCTTTCCACATGCTCGCGATCCGTATACTTGATGGTCCAGTGATGCAGCAACAACTATTGGTGATTCTCGAGTGTGTGTGAGATGTCTCAACCCTCATGAGAGGGTGGCCCTGCAGGTAGCCCCCCACATGCCCGGATGACTTCTTCATCTCAGCCTTTGATGCAGCTCCTTACATTTGATGATGTCGGCCTCAACTGCTTGTAACACCTCTTCGATTTGCATGTATTAGTCAGATTTTGCGAGCCCTTCCCCGTGTATAGGGGGGAATTTGGGGTGTATTTGTATCTCATGTACTAAAATATTATTGTATAAGTCCTGGCTATTATTCCAGGCACAACATGTATGTGGGATTCATCATTCTATTTTTTCTGGCTTGTATTTATGCCAGCATGTACTTTACAGTTCGGTTCCTTGTTTACTGGACATACTATTCTTTTGTACTTTGTCTCAGCGGGCATAGGTATGCCTCCCCCGCCACCTTTAGCACAGGTACCACTTCATAAACTAGAGACTTGTTGCACCTATAAGTCTCGTCTCCTTAGGGTCTAGTCCTTTAGCACATTAGACTACCTTACATTTATCTCTCTGACTTCCGTCTTGATGTCTAGTCATTGAGTTCTTACAACGTACATCGGTCATACGATTTGCTCCTAACACTCGTACGCTGGGGGGCAATCTGTTAAACCATTTTTTGGTCATCTAACCTATTATCATTAGATGAACCCAAGTGCACAATGTAAGACCAATGTTACCTTAAGTAAAATTGCTTTCACTATGTGAAATAACTTAGTAAAACACCTTTATTAAGTTGTTTATGGTCTAAACAGGAAACCCCAAAAGGAAATAATAAAAAAATCTATATTTGTTTATATTTCCTGGTCATATTTAACCCAAAACAAGGAAATCAATTAAATAAATCCTTATTTATTTGATTATTTCCTAGGAATAAGTTATTTAAATCCAATTTAAATACTATTCCTAGTTAAATTTGACTAAATCATTTATAAATAATTAAATAAATCATTATTTATTTAATTATACTCCCACCATTTCCTTAAAATAGTAAATAAATCATTTATTTATTTATTATTTACAAATAAAGGAATTGAACCAAGTCAAAAATCCTTTTCCCTCCAACAAATATAATAAAATATTCCTAAAGGGTGGTTCTAGAATTTGATTAATAATATTTTATTCATGCACCAAGTTCTAGATCACCCTAATATTTTGCTATAAATAGAACGGTTTTCCCCATTAATTAGTCACCTTTGATTGGATTAGAGCACTCTGGATCTATACACTTGGTCACAGTTTCTCCATTTTTGCCTTATGAGCTCCCATTGAGTTCTATGCTTGTCTGGGTTTTCTACACCAACAAGAGAGAGAAATTTTAGATCTGAACTACTAAGGACTGTCAAGAACCCATCCCATTGAGGAGAACCGGAAAACACATTTCTTTTTTTCCTCTCAGGTGCCCCCTTTTAATATAATATAAAAAATTCTTTCAAATACATCGTTCTTGTCTTGTCTATTGTATGCATGGAGCCATATTTCATTTTTACTGCTTAATGTCTTTTATGCTTGGATCTAGATTTGTGTAGCATTATTTGGATCAACTAACTACAGACTTAAAGATATTGGCAGTGATACTTGATGTTAGGGCTATTTGTTATACGTAGCGAAAGTGGTCTTTTACGACAAAAGATTCATACTAACAATAGTCATTAAGTTAGTGAAAGGGCATGTCTAAGAGACATGCCCAGTCATGAAAGGTCACCTACGTAGGTATATAAGTAGGGCCTCATTGTAACAATTTATCATCTATCTATATATCTCATATCTTTTTATAATATAATATATGTATCGTCATGGATATCCTTGTATTCCAAGTGTTCTAGAGTATTTAAGCTTGAGAAGGAACTTTGTTCGCTTCACCAAATTTGCAATTGAAAAGGGAATCAATTTTCATAAAAGTAAGGTTTGCAATGATCTTAATGGCTCAGAAATATAATATCATCATACCAGTAAGCTGAGGTAAATGAAGGTATCTTGTATGGAGCAGCAGGAAAGTAGGGCAAACACTCACTTGTAAAATGCAAAGAGGATGATTAATCACACAAAAGCAAAAGTTGTTGAAAAGAAATTGACACATAATATTTGATAGCTAAGATAGATTGGGGAAAACAAAAATACTCAGGTAATCTGGCTCGTAAAAAGAGAATTCTTAATGTTTTCAAAAGTTTTCCAAAGGTCTGCAAGTTCTAATGGAAAACAGTGTGGTACCGCACTATTTTGAACTAAAAACTGCAGATGCTGCTGCACTGTTTTATTCAGAAAAATTTCAAAATTCAAAATAAAAATAAAAAAGGAAGCTAATTTCTATTTCCCAGTGGAGTTGCCATTTTTTTGTGCGGATTAATCCCTCTTACGAACAAGAGAAATCTCCCTAGTATTCTATGAATAGCTAAAAAAAGCATCCATTTGGAAATCTTTTTCTCTAGACTAATTTCAATTCAGAATTATTATAAACAAAGAAAGAGGACATGTGCCTACATTGAAATCCAACGTTTGATGCAGTGTTTTATCCAGTTGCTCCAAAGAGGCTTCTCCAGTAAGTAGAATTTGCAATCAAAGACAGAAAAAAGAATCGAAAGCACCTGCAACATATAATAATCCAGAAAAGCTAATCCAACTTAGTGATCAAGGAGTCTAAGTATTGATGTTATTCAATAAGAACAAGAAAAACTCAATGAGAAAACAAGATCCATATGTATTATCTTGAAAGAAAAGAGTAACTTTACAACTTGATGCCTTGATGTCATACAAGTTTTTCTCGGGGTCCTGAACAATCGTTCCTCCTTCAGTATGTCAAGCCTTCCTCTCTAAATACTAGCATGGAGTTATGGACATAAGGGTGAGATCATTCTCATGCCAATAATAACTAGTGTAAAGAGTATACCCTCTTGGGAATTTCTTCAGCAATTACCATATACAAGGTACCGTTGAGACAGAAATATGAGCTCAATTTATAGGGAAATGGAGGTAGTTTCAGTTCCATAAAGAGGGGGATGGGTTCCTCTCATGAAGGTATTTGAGCTCCATGGACCAAGGGATAAGCTCCCCGAGTGGAGGGTGTTAGGACCT